>OX465281.1:41823714-41968888 GCA_949987705.1 Thereva unica
CATTGAACATTTAGAGTGTTTAGTCATGCAGGCTCTGCAACGGTGATTGTGTAGCGGTATTTGTTAAATAATAACGCATATAACCTTCGTTCATAAATTTATTCTTATTCGTTTTAATTCATAGCAGCAAATTTCACATAATTTATTAATAACTAAAATGTCAAATTAAACTTATATTAAATTAAATAAAATATTTCAATATTCTTTAATAGATATTGCACAATCTTCTTTAACATATATCAATTCAACAACTAAATCCTATCTTCAACTAAGTATTAATTTCGATATATTAAAACCCAAAACCACCCAAGTTTTCCCGGTCATGCACCGAAACCGTGTCAGTTAGGTATTTCTGGATAAAATGCCTAGCAAGCTAGCATTACTTTATCTTCATACCTTTCTGAATCGTATGTAAACTGCGAATGAAGAACCTGAATGATGTCGCATTTTTATATCTTCCTGGTTGTCCACCGCCATCTTAAGGAAGAACTGCTTTATTATAATATTAGGGTGCGTTGGTCGATAAACTGGGCTTACTTGCCGATAAATTTAACTTCATCTATAACTATATAATTCTGTATTCAGCCCAGGATTATTCTGCATCCAAAAATTGCTAATATTGTATATTAATTTTTACTGCCTTAAATTTTGCATTTTCAATTTTATTCTTTTTATAATTTATTATTATATTTTTTAAATGTCGATAATGCAGATTGACATTAAAATTAAAAGTTATTTTATCGACGAATAAATAATTCCTTCTCCTTTTAATTTTCCTTCTCTTTCCCTCTTATGGGATAAATTAATAAATTTAAAAATAATTATTATCGCGAAATTGTAAAGCTTTTCGCTAATTGTGGCTTTACTTTCGGTAACTTTCGCGAAGTACCAGCTGTCTGTCAATTCAAACCATGAATGACAGTTCGCGTTTTTTATTTTCGCGACTCGCGACCGTCGTCGGTTTTTCGCTGTTTTCCGCGCGTGTGTTAACAGGTGCAGGTAGAGATCATTATTATAAGGCACAGGTAAGTTTAATATTCGATTTTGCGTGTTTTTTACCTTGTATTTAGTCTTTTAACATAACTTATGTTGCATGTTCTAACCTAACCTTAAAATCAATCTAAATTCAAATTCATGTTTTTTCTTTTATTTATTAATTCAATTTGCTTTCATTTCCCTTCTATTTTCTTAAATTTCTATCCTATTCTATTTCCTTAAATTTCTAATTCATTAATTCATTGTATTTCGTTTTAGTAATTCTTGTTTTTATGTTGTTGTTGTTATGTGAGAATTCATGTTTATTTTCGTATTTAATTCAATTATTATCGTATAATAATTCAATTTTATTTAATCTAATTTATTTTAATTCATTAATTTTAATTTCTTTCTTTTCAGGTTCATTCTAACTATCCAGGTAAGTATGGTTCTGGCATTTGTTTATTAATTGAAGTTTAATTACATCTATTTTTAGGTACTGCGCTTAACATTCTCCCTCCCGTTGAACCGCCTGGTTCGAAAGTTTTTTAAGAAGACCTCTCTTGTGGTAGTGGAAGAAGGTGAGGCTGCCGTCTGCTTTTACCTTTACCCTGACTTGGTACCGCTCGGGTAAATTCAGCGTTTTCTCCCGTTTTTTAGTCTTGGCGATGGCTTCGAAATCTGTTCTTTGCAGGATGTCGCGAGTTAGGAAGATATCAACTCCTTCCCTGGTCACAAACTTTTGGTGGCTGTTGTTGATCCGCATCTTCAGTTCCTTTATGGTGGTGGTCGGCCTCAAGATTGCCAATGAAGGCTCTGACGCTCCGTTGATCAGCGCTGGCTGGGATGGTGTCGGTTTGGTGTGTCTCGTCACGTTCGCTAAGCGGCTGGCAGGATGATCTCGGGATTTGTTCGTGGGCCTAGATGCTTGGGTATGGTGGACGTCTACCTTAGCTGCAACTGTTGCGGAATCACATCTTGGCCTTGATGACCTGGGATCAATATCGCCGTCGGAATCTGCAAAAATGTCCGGGTCTGCTTCGTCGTGCATCGAGAAGAAAATTCGCTCGGATAAGATAAGGACATCTTCATCATATTCGTATTCCATCTGAAATTATACTTATAAGTTATTAAGTTAAGGTTTTAGGGACAACACGACACAATGAACGGACAACACGTGTCTTAAAGTTAGTGTTAGTGGACTGCTTCTATGGGTAAACGGCATAGTTTGGTAACTGGTCGCTGGAAACTGCTTGTTTGGGTTTTTATTTTTGCCACTCTTACCAAACCATCTTGACCTGGGTAAACTTCCTTCACAAGGCCCAGTGGCCACTTTGCTGGAGGCATGTTTTCGTGAGTTACTAGTACGACGTCGCCAACTTGGAGGTTTTTCTCACGATGATGCCACTTATTTCGGGTTTGGAGCTGATGCAAGTAATCCCTAGACCAGTTTTTCCAAAATTGGTTAAGTTTTTGTTGGAGCATTTTCCATCGTTGCCTGACTGGAATATCACAGCTACCGCCTGGGTCTGGTGGCGTATTTAAAGCTTGCCCTATAAGAAAGTGTCCTGGTGTCAGAATTTCCGGATGGTTGGGGTCTGTGCTGACATAGCACAATGGACGAGAATTTAAAACGGCTTCCACTTGCGTTAATAACGTTGTATATTCTTCAAACGTGCATGTTAGGTTTGCTAAACTTCTACGTAAGTGAGTTTTCACCGAACGTACACCTGCCTCCCAAAGGCCCCCGAAATGTGGAGCAGCAGGAGGGATAAAGTGCCAGTTGATAGCCTGATTTATGACATATTTCGCTGCCTCTTGGGTAGATATTGTAATTGCCGTTTTTAAGTCCTTGTCCAGTTTCGTCTTGGCTCCAATGAAGTTGGAGCCGCAATCCGAGTAAATATCCGTAGGTAGACCTCTTCTTGCGATGAACCTTTTGAGTGCTGCGAGGAATGTTTCAGTGGTTAAATCCGAGACGAGTTCAATGTGCATAGCCTTGGTTGCCATGCACACAAAAATACATATATATGCCTTTAATATTGGCGCCTTTCGAAGGTGTGACGCTTTTACCATGACTGGCCCAGCATAGTCTAGACCAACCTTGGTAAAAGGCTTAGTGATATTAACTCGTGCTTCTGGGAGATCTCCCATCATCTGATGGCAGGTTTGTTTTCGGAATCTGGCGCATACAACACAATTTTGTATTCGAGTGGTGATCGCTCGCCTGGCATCGATAATCCAAAATTTGTGTCGACTAGTGGCTAACACCAAAGTAGTTCCGCCATGTAGAGTTTCTTGATGTAGTTTGTCTATAATCAGTGATGTTATGTGATGTTTCTTTGGCAGGATGATTTGATGCTTTCGATTATGGACGATAGTTGCATGTGATAGTCGCCCTTGTATGCGTAGAAGCCCTTGCTCATCGATGAATGGACTTAATTCAAGTAAGTTACTTTTGTGAGATATTGCCTTGTTGTGCGACAAATTATGGTACTCCTTGGGAAAGCTCGCTTTTTGTACGAGTAGTAGAATAGTTGTCTCGGCGTCACATAATTCCTGGGTAGAGAGAAGTCCAATTTGTTTTTTGCCATTCTTCTTGCAGTTTTCCTTGAAACGTAGAAGTAGTGCTGTTATTCTAATTAGTCTGCTAAATGATGAGTAGCGTACAAGCAAGTCGTCCTGAATTTCGGCAACGAAGGTTGCGGTAGTAGGTTTCCTTGCCTCCAAGTCAGTTACGTCCTCACATTTTCCAAGCCTTGGCCAATGATTGTCACTCTTGGAAAGCCAGACTGGTCCATGCCACCAAATGTTGTTAGATAATAATTCGTTCACGGTGGCGCCTCTCGAACCCAAGTCTGCTGGATTGTCCGCGGTGGGAACGTGTCGCCAGGCATCGTACCGTAAGCTTTCTTGGATTTCAACAACCCGATTGGCTACGTAGGTTTTCCAGCGTGACGGGTGTTCTCTGATCCATTGTAACGTTATGGTAGAATCCGTCCACGCGAATATCGGAATGTTTTCTAAATTCATATCCTTGGTAGTGGTTCGTATTAGACGTGCTAGGATTAGCGCCCCGTTTAATTCCAAACGCGGTATTGTTGTTGGCTTAATTGGTGCTACTCTAGTTTTTGCCGTGAGTAACATAGATGTTATGCTGCCATCTTCCTGTACCGTTCGTAAATACAGCACTGCGGCATATGCCTGGGTCGAAGCGTCGCAAAACCCGTGTAGTTGAGCTCTAGCAGTTGTTGTATACTGTATCCACCGAGGAATCCTAATACGAGGTAGATGTTCCAAGTCCTTCTTAAAGTTGTTCCATTGCTGGTTGATGTTGGTTGACAATGGAGCATCCCAAGTACATCCAGTGATCCACATCGCTTGCATGATCATTTTTGCGACGATTATAACTGGCGCTAACCAGCCAAGTGGATCATAAAGCGAGGCAATCTCGGAGAGCACGGATCTTTTGGTTGGAATTGGTTTCCCTGGTTTCAATGATATTTTAAATGTGAAATAATCCTTTGTTGGGAACCATTGAATCCCTAATGTTTTGACTGATTCCATCTCACCAATGGCCAATGCCTCTCGTAATTCGCAGTACTCTGGAGGTAGATGTGCTAACAGCTCTGGCTCGTTGCTGGCCCATTTCCGAAGATTAAATCCACCTGCCTTCATCATCTCTATCATTTGGTGCTGGAGAACCTTGGCGCTTGTTGTATCATCGGCTCCTGTTAAGAGATCATCCACATAGAAATCCTTGAAGGCTAGTTTAGAAGCTAATGGCCAGTTTTCTCTTTCATCTTCGGCTAGTTGCTGCAATGTCCTTATGGCAAGATAAGGAGCTGCTGAAGTTCCGAAAGTAACAGTGTTCAGTTGAAAATCTTGTATCTCACCAGTGGTTGGATGTTTCCAAATGATGCGCTGGAAAGCACGTTGTTCGGGATGGACAAGAATCATCCTGTACATTTTTTCAACGTCGGCAGTTAAGGCTATTCGATATTTTCGCCAGTTCATCAGGATTGCAAATAGCTTTGGTTGCAATGTTGGACCCTTGAGAAGATGTTCATTTAACGATGTTCCATTCGTTGTTTTGCAGGAGGCGTCAAACACTACTCGCAATCGCGTAGTTGTGCTATCCTTGTATACCGCGTGATGTGGAATATAATAGTGTGGCTGACCGTGTGCGAGAGGAGGTGCTTCCTCCATGTGACCCAGCTGTATGTATTCATCTAGGCAATTACTGTAGTCGCGAGCTAGGTCGGATTTTTTGCTAAATTGCCTTTGTAAGGCCATAAACCGTGACAGGGCTTGAGGACGTGATTCTCCTAGCTCTGGTATTTTATTGTTTACAAATGGCAGCTTAACTGAATACTGACCATTGTCCATTCGCGCATGAGAGGTCTGAAAGATGTCTTGACACTCTTGCTCCTCGGCCTTGAAGATTGGGTGTGAAGGAAATTCTTCAGTTTCGAAGAATTGTTTAAGCTGGTCGTTCAACTCGTTCTCCGTAGTGGCCATGAAGGAAACTGTCCCCTTATGCACTTTGTTGGTTGTTGGTCCTACTAAGATCCAACCGAATAATGTTTTTAATGCTACTGGAGTAGTTTTGGTCCCTCGTACAATTCCCTCCTGGATTATCTGAGCATAAGCGTTGGCTCCTAATAAGACATCGATTGTACCTGGCTTCCAGTATGTGGGATCGGCTAGTCTTAAGCCGTCTAAATGTTGAAAATTTCCCTTGAAAATTCGATGTTTGGGTAGTAAACCAGTAATCTTTTTTATGACTAAAAATGTTTCAGTTATTGTGGGCCCGGTTAATTGACTGGACTGCAAATGCAAAATTGTTTCTTTGCTTGAGGTTGCAGCAGAGATGTTTCCTATTACTTCTATGCCCATAGAAGTAGTATAGCATGGGGTGGCTAGTCTTTGGCAGGCTTCCTCTGTGACGAAGGAGGATTGTGAACCTGGGTCGATGAGACATCGTAGCTGGACTGTTTGACCATGATTACCTTTAGCAACTACTAATGCAGTTGATAATAGTGCTTGCAGGTTTCGTCGGGACATGAAGGCTTGGGTGACATTACGTTCGGCAGGGCTGTGGCCTTTGCTTTCTGGATTGGATTTGGCTTGTTCATTATTCAAATCCTGTAGGTGAGTCCCTTCAACCGGTTGTTGTGTGGTGGATTGATTCCTTACATTGGGTGGGTGCAGAGAAGTGTGGTGCTGTTGTCCGCATTTAAAGCATTTGTACTTGCTTGTACATTCCGATTTGATGTGGGTTTTAGATAAGCAATTAAGACAAAGACCTGCAGCTAGAATAACCTCCCTCTTGGCGTTGGTAGACATGCCCTTATAATTGGGACAGCGTAATATGAAATGTCCCTTTCCACATGCAGGACATCCCCCCTCTTTAGCGCTATAACATGAAGTTGTTTTTTCCCTCGACAGCGTTCTTGTCTGATGAGGTGTAGTTCTAGTCCCTAAAACATCAGCAATAGATTCCAAAACCTTCAAGCGATTGTTGAGAAAGGTTTTAAAATCGTTCATTGTTGGCAAATTCTCATCAGGGCCCTGCTCCTCTTCCCATAGTTTAAGGGTGTGAACAGGTAGTTTCTGCACCAGAACGTATATTAACAAAGCATCCCACGTACTGGTATCTACCTTCAGGCTCTTTAACTGCTGTAAACATTCTTCAGTGGTATCTACCAGCGATTTAATTCCCTTACTAGTTTCAGCATGCAGACTTGGTTGATTAACTAACAGCTTGAGTTGGTGGTTAACCAAAATGCGTACATTTCGAACCGTTTCTTTAGCTTATTCCAAGCTGGAATATAATCAGACTCCGTTATGGGTGTGTGGCGCAACACTCTTTCAGCTTCTCCTGTTAGGCACGACTTCAAATGATGAAGTTTTTGTACCGAAGATAACCTCGAGTTGTTGTGCACTAGAGCCACAAACATATCCGAAAACGATCTCCACATATCGTAATCGCCATTGAATTTAGGTAGTGATATTTTGGGCAGTGGTGAGTCTTGATGGACTACTGTGGTTATGGATGTTTCATGTGCGTCAGATAAACCTGCTTGATTTGCTTCAGCCTTGACTTGACGTAAGCCTTCTGCTAAATCACTTAAATGATCGAGATAACTAGTCTCAGTATTGACATAGCGATCTTCTGTAATATAGGGAATTTCGGGTTCCTTTCCAGATGCATCTTCACTTAACGCCAATGCGATGGACAAATCTAAAGTGGAATATTCATCCCAAAATGTCCTTAACTGAGACATCCGTGTTTCATAAAAGCCTTGTGTTCTTTTAGGAATGGGCTGCTTTTTGCCATTCTCAATATACCGCACAATTTTATTCCTTAACACCCTTTCCTCTACAGAAGTTGTTTCAAATTCGACATTCTATTTTATTATATGCGAAAATAATACTGCAATGAATTAACTATATAAATTCTGAACGGGTTATATACTGTTCCTGGATGGAACCACCAAAATGTTTAATCGTGCAGGCTCTGCAACGGTGATTGTGTAGCGGTATTTGTTAAATAATAACGCATATAACCTTCGTTCATAAATTTATTCTTATTCGTTTTAATTCATAGCAGCAAATTTCACATAATTTATTAATAACTAAAATGTCAAATTAAACTTATATTAAATTAAATAAAATATTTCAATATTCTTTAATAGATATTGCACAATCTTCTTTAACATATATCAATTCAACAACTAAATCCTATCTTCAACTAAGTATTAATTTCGATATATTAAAACCCAAAACCACCCAAGTTTTCCCGGTCATGCACCGAAACCGTGTCAGTTAGGTATTTCTGGATAAAATGCCTAGCAAGCTAGCATTACTTTATCTTCATACCTTTCTGAATCGTATGTAAACTGCGAATGAAGAACCTGAATGATGTCGCATTTTTATATCTTCCTGGTTGTCCACCGCCATCTTAAGGAAGAACTGCTTTATTATAATATTAGGGTGCGTTGGTCGATAAACTGGGCTTACTTGCCGATAAATTTAACTTCATCTATAACTATATAATTCTGTATTCAGCCCAGGATTATTCTGCATCCAAAAATTGCTAATATTGTATATTAATTTTTACTGCCTTAAATTTTGCATTTTCAATTTTATTCTTTTTATAATTTATTATTATATTTTTTAAATGTCGATAATGCAGAAATGCAGATTGACATTAAAATTAAAAGTTATTTTATCGACGAATAAATAATTCCTTCTCCTTTTAATTTTCCTTCTCTTTCCCTCTTATGGGATAAATTAATAAATTTAAAAATAATTATTATCGCGAAATTGTAAAGCTTTTCGCTAATTGTGGCTTTACTTTCGGTAACTTTCGCGAAGTACCAGCTGTCTGTCAATTCAAACCATGAATGACAGTTCGCGTTTTTTATTTTCGCGACTCGCGACCGTCGTCGGTTTTTCGCTGTTTTCCGCGCGTGTGTTAACAGGTGCAGGTAGAGATCATTATTATAAGGCACAGGTAAGTTTAATATTCGATTTTGCGTGTTTTTTACCTTGTATTTAGTCTTTTAACATAACTTATGTTGCATGTTCTAACCTAACCTTAAAATCAATCTAAATTCAAATTCATGTTTTTTCTTTTATTTATTAATTCAATTTGCTTTCATTTCCCTTCTATTTTCTTAAATTTCTATCCTATTCTATTTCCTTAAATTTCTAATTCATTAATTCATTGTATTTCGTTTTAGTAATTCTTGTTTTTATGTTGTTGTTGTTATGTGAGAATTCATGTTTATTTTCGTATTTAATTCAATTATTATCGTATAATAATTCAATTTTATTTAATCTAATTTATTTTAATTCATTAATTTTAATTTCTTTCTTTTCAGGTTCATTCTAACTATCCAGGTAAGTATGGTTCTGGCATTTGTTTATTAATTGAAGTTTAATTACATCTATTTTTAGGTACTGCGCTTAACAATCAGAAAGTCTGGTGTATCCTCTACTACCTGGCAAGAGCTAGGGATTTTAGTGGGGAGGTCGAAATTTCCGTGACAGCTCCCTATGGTTTCTGTAGTTCCGGCAGGGGTTAGGAGGGTGCATTTTTCTTCCTGATTTATTTTGACCTGGGATTTAAGCCTATTTTGTTTGATAACGCTTACCTCAGCGCCGGTGTCCACTACTAATTTGACTTTGCCTTTACGGCTGATATCTAAGGGTAAGGTAGCTAGTGGAAGTTTGACTCTGGGCGACTGAGGTGTACCCTTGGGAGTGAGTGGACTTATTGTTGTCGGGCCAGGGAATTTTGGCTCGACGGCTCGGCGTTTCCCTGCTGCTTTTCTTCCCACATTCTCTTCTGAGCGCACTCGCTCACTACGTGGCTTCGGCGGCCACAAAAATCGCACTTTCGGCTTATCTGGTACACTCGTGGGGTTCTATTACTAGGTGCGTTTGGATTGGGTTGGCCCGATCCGGGGTGAGGACTCCTTCTATTGTCATCAGCCCTACCCTGGGAGTTCATATAATTATTCGGCGGGTAATTTTGAGGTGGCCTGTTGTTGTAATTATTATAGGGGTTTTGTAAGGGGGGTCCGTTCCTGACCATAGCTTGATTGCGTTCATACTTAAGTCGGCGACACTCTCTGACGTCGTGCCCATAATTTTGGCAGTGTGAACATAATGGGGTGTTTTTACGCTTCATGCATTCGCTGTATGTGTGTCCCCGTCGTCGGCAGAAGGTGCAAGTTATGTTAGCGAGTGTTTGGGACTGTTTAGATCTATTGGAAAAGGAACTCGGCTGGGGGACTCTTTCTTGTGAGAGTGGTAGTGTTTGGTTAACGAAGTGTTGTGTTGTCTGTGGTGCGGGCGTTGTTGACTGATAAATGGGGTATTGTTGTGGTGTTAAGGGCGGTGGTGACTGGTATATGGAGTGTTGTTGTTGTTGTATGAGCGGTGGTGGCAATGGAGTGTTAGCAGATGGGGCTGAGTTAGGGGGTATCTGCGATGCCGTGGGGGTGATCCCATGCGTGGGTGCCCAGCTTACATTACTTTGGAAGGGAATAATTTGTGAGAGGGGGATCCCAGAGGGCGGATTGCTGGTTACGGGCTGACTCATAGCGTACGTCGCGGGGGTTGTGTTAGGCTGCAAGTGCATGACTGTTAGTTGCAGGCGTTCCATATCTAATGCCTTTTGAATTAATGTGTCTAGTGTTTGTTCTTCTAAGGTAAGAAGGTATTGGCAGAGGTAGGGGTTATTGACTCCGCTTTTAAGAGCATCTTTTGCGAAGTCATTAAGCTGCGCCTGTACTGTTTGGACACTTGCGGCACCATACTTGGTGGTGGCCGCCTCTTTGCAAGATTGTAACATCTGCTTAATTCGAGCCGTGAAGGCTATTAGGGTTTCTAAGGGATATTGTCGCAGAGTTATTAGTTTGTTTACCAGTTCCTGGTAGGTTTCTCTGGGCAGGTATGTTTGATTAAGTAATTTTTCAGCCTCTTCGAATGTGGCTGGTTGAGTGGAAGCTATTAATTGGTAGGCTTCGCCTCGAAGCCTCGTGGGATAGATCTGTAAAAAGGCTGGTTTGTCTGTGTCGTTCAGACACTGAACCACGCGGTGACAACATCCCAAAAACGTTTGTAATTCTATCACTATATTGGGGGATTGACCGCCTGAGAAAATAGGAACTAATTCGGAAGTGAGACGGGCGACTTTTGTATAATCCGCCATTTTGAGGGGCTTTATATTTTTATAGGCGGGATCTTCTAAGGTAAGCTCCTTTTCGGAGTCTGAAAATGATACACTAACCCAATTAAGTAGCACTTCGCCCTTACTTGGGTCCCTGACGCTACTCGCAGAATTATCTAATTCCTGCCTACTTATATCTTGGGGATCTTCTATTTCCTTAGTTTCTAGGGGGGTTAGGCCCGGGAATTCTTTAAAATCCTGGATCTCCTGTACGAACTTCTTGGTAGCTTCTCTAAATTGATCTATCTGGGCGAGTCTTTGCCCGTGGCTCTTAGCTACTTGTTTATTGAGGAAGTCGTACTGGGGGATCGAAGATTTTTTGCCTTCCCTGGCTTCTTTATACAACTGGTCTAAATAGGTTTGTAGACTTACTTGACTAGGTCCTGTTCTTATTCGCCCGCTGCGTAGCCTGCTTGGTGATAACGGTGCAGTGAGTGGTGTTGTGGATGTGCCTGGTGTGGCAATGGGCACCTGTAGGGCTGCTACTGTTGATTGTAGTTCTGGAACTGTTGACTGTAGTGCTGGGTAGAAGTAGCTGGGATTACGCCTGTGGTTAACGATGGCGTTTCTGGATCGCTGGAGCTGGAATCGTTAAGTTGGTTTTCGTTGTCCGACATCAACTATTGGGCAGGGATGAAGCCCGCGTAAGTCCCTCGATGAAATTACAATGGGGGTGAGCGCGTGCCCGCCTGGAGCAGAGGCACCGTGGATGAACACCCCCGAGCGAAGATTTTAGGAAGGCTGTAGGCCTTTAATTTACTGGCCTCATTTTAATTCACTTTAATTACAGGTTGGTAATGTTGAAGGGCTAATAGTCGAAGCCCTTGATGATTTTAACGTTGATTCTTGATGATTTAACTTGGGATTCCCACGTCGGGGGAGCGTCTATAGTTAAAACGTCCCCTTGTTGGTTCTTAACGAACTTTATCCTGGGCAGGGATGAAGCCCGCGTTAGTCCACCGGTGGCACCTTTGGGTGCGTTGCAGGGCAGGGAGGTTTCTACCACCTATAGTTGTAACTGCCCTGTTCGTTGTTCGCATAGGATCCGGGGTCAGTGCCTCTTTGATCTCGTGCCCTCAGAACTAGGCTCAGTTACTGAGTTTAAGGGTTAGGGTGCCAACACCCAGCACTTGACCAAATTAAAGGCTCGCTCGGATCCTACCGGCTGCGCCAAAACTGTTATATATTTTTTCACTTTCCCTCAGGGCTTTCACCAAAAGAAATAAATGTTATATTAAAACTTACTTTTCGTGTTATCTACTCCTTTATTCTGTATTATATGGTTTTTTTTTTCAATCACGGCCCTCAGGGCTTTCACAAAAAGAGCAAGGTTAATTTAAACATTAAGCTATGAGCTATGCGCATATATTTAAAATGTAACTAATGCCCTTTCCTTGACACAATCTCTAAAACTTAGACTTAACCACTGCCCTTTGTACTCGCCGCACTTATTTTTCTTTCATTGAATTCAACCGCCTGTCCCGACTTAGGATTTAGAATAACACTCTACTTAACGTAAGGAAAAAAAACAACAAAAACGCCCGTCGCCGGTTATTGTTGGAACAACACTTTAAATTTTTAACACGCCGATTAAGGTTAAGACGATCCGCCGCCGGTTAAAGTTAGAACAATACTCAATTAAATTATTAACTTTTATCGCTATCGGGCCCGGCCGTGGTTCCGAAAAACGGAAAACTATTTTCCACGCCGCAATCAAAAAGCTGCCGATCTCGGCGAAAACAGATTTTCTTACCGCCCGAGTGTGCAGCAAACAGACAAGAGTCGAGCTGAAACCTGACACCCGAGTCTGATAAGAATAATTTTAATGTAGATCCACGGTGTTTATCACCGTGGATTTCTAAGAAATTATTGCAACGGAAAAATGTGCGATATTGCATTTGAATTTCCCGTGTGATAATTTTTAATGCAATCTGATCTGGTGATTTTTTTTATAAATGTTACGGATTTAGGAATTTAGAAGAATTATCACGATCATGATTATCAATATTTTTTGCTTTTATTTTTTAGGTGGGTTTTTTGTTTATAACAAATATATTCATTATTATTTCTAAAGGAAGAGCTTGTATCACATGTTCGAATTTAGTCTCATCCAGTCTAATTCCTTTAGAGTTAAATTGACTTTCTGTTAAAATAAACCATGCTTCTGGGCATGGAGACCAGAAAGTTGGTAGCTTAACAGCCGATGCACTAATATTCTCATTATCAACGTGCATTCTTTCACTATCACCACCTTGGACACTCATATTAATCACAATTTTTTTAAATAAAACTCGCGTAAAAAGAAATTCAATAAAATTTCGACTTTACTTAAAATCTTCGCGATACTTTAAAATAACACCCGTGGACGTTCGCGGAAAGAGTCGATTAATACTCAAACTTAAATAAATTCCCGAAAATTTTATTCAAGTCTCACTTCCTAAAATAAAAATTTTTAGAGGAAAAATATTTGAAAGAGGAAATAAATTGAATTGTCACCACTACTAAATTATGTAAGTGTAATGTTCTTTTTTAGTGTAAGCAATTCCATACAATTTAAATTTTAAAATTAAAGAAAAATATTTAATTAGAATAAATACTTGGTCTCCTCAATAAAAAATGAACCTCTTCTTAAAATTTTTCACCAAATGCTTTTCTTTCTTGAATCTTCTTCTTTTCTTCATAAAATTTTCAAAATTTTCTTCATATCTTCTTTCTTCATAAATTTTCTTTCATAAAAATTTTTTAAATTCTTCTTTCTTCTTTTTTCTTTGAAAAATTTCTTCGTTCTTCTAATGTCGGGGTCACCAATATGAAATGGGGGACGTACTAATTTTTGCGTCTTCCCTCATCTCATTGCAATATATAAGTGATATATGTATATATATTGCCAATAAAAACTTTTACTTCACATATTTTATATTAATATTATTCTTTTATTTAGTACGTTTATTTAACATTTATCTATTATTATATTTACTAGTTTTAGATTTTAATAGTTTAAGATTTTTCTATTTTTTATTATGTCACACCGAAAATTACATAACGGTTTTTAATTAGACAACTTATTATAGGACACTTCCTTATCGAATAAACTCCTAACTAATACTCTTACAAAAATTCAAAATAATTTTTAATATCACAATATTTGTGTGGCTATGTTTTTAAAATTGTTTCTGTGTACAGTGTATACATACGTGATATGACAATCCAAATTCCCCAAGTGTATTTAATAGTAGTAGTGAGAATCCAAATTGTGACGTAACCAAAAACACTGTGCTTAAAATTATTAGAACAGAAACTGAGTGGATACTTGAATAAAACTTATTACAACGAAACGCGTATATACAAGTAGCGACTGCTACATCAAGCAGTACGGATTTAGACATCTCAGCCAAGGTATACAGCGCTTCGGTGAGTATAGTCTGGTTTGCTCAAGATATAGCAAAGAGTATGGCCTCTTGCTCTGTTGACTAAACTTAAAACTGGATCGCATGTTTCTTTTTCTGACCATCCATTTTCACAATTATTTGAGGAATCGAACCTTAACTCCACACCATATCTCTCGGTGTGCCTCAAGGGTTAATTCTATCACCCGCTCTTTTCTGAATTTTTGTAATTGGAACGAAGTGTTCGCTTATGTTTTATACTTGCACTGACCTAGGCGTACTGAAATTGCATCAGTTCTTATCGTTTACGTGCGCCTTTACAGAACACCTCAACCAAAGTTTTCATCATTTTTGTAAATCTGGTCTGGTTGGTTTAGATTCTTCCAAGAAAATCAGACATTAATAGAGTATGGCACTAAGCTCTGGCAGCTGAACTGAATCAAGATAAAACTGCAGAGCGTCAAATGCAAACACCATCACATTTCTGCTGAAATCCTCAAGGGTCAATTCCAACAGCTGCTGTGCTTTTTATTTTTATAAATGACCTTCTTTGCGTTGCTCATACAGCCTCGAGATAGCAAGACAAACATGTGCTATTGTAAACATATCCTCTTCTCAATCTTCTCGGGACAGGTTCGCGAAAACTCTTCACAATCGGCTCTTTGAGCCACTATGTTAGTCCTAAAACAACTTGATCGCTACTATCACAGCAATTATTCTGTCGAAAAAAAACTCTCTTGCAATTAGTCAAGGCAACTCATTTCATACGCGTGCAAACAAGCTTTCTGAACACTTGGAACTCGTTTCTAAACATAACTCGACTATGAACAAACTTTCAACGTCAGAATTTCTGCGCTTCTATAACATTCAAACGCACAGTTCCTCGTCACCGTTTTCAAAATCGTATGATTTAGGATGGTTGTAGGAAGGCTTAATGCTGCACGGTAGCGCCGCTAAATTTGATGTCTTGCAGGAAAATCATCGTCCAAGTTATATTAAATTGCTTTAAATTCATTACAGCACAAAAGTTCAATATTTAATCTACAATAAGTTCTAACTCCAATTCAATTATTCGCCGAGGACCATCGTTATCGTAAGCGGCTTTTTGTACGGATCAGTAAGCAGAGGCGAGCTTCGACTGGTTGCTGCTTTCATTTTTCCTTGTTGGATGGACTCTCCTCCTTCTCCTCCTCGCCTCACTTCTTATTCCGTGTGGTTGTAGAAGACGATCTTCCTTTCCGAATACCGTGCATTTTAATTGCAAGCTCGTTGTTGTAAGCTCATGTAATCCCAAACTTATTCTATCCTTCATTATAAAATAATTACTGACATCGCACCATGATTCCATTCACTCAGGCTAGAATCTATAAACTCTAAGTTTGGCTCCGGCGTCAATGAAGTTCATTTATTTAAGTTGGGTCTTCACAAACTCCTTAGCGTTGCTAGATCAAACTCCTAGATAGTGGAATGCTCTACACCTCCGCAGGTTAATTCACTTCATAACACCTAGAAATTCTAAGCCGCAGGGGTTTTAATCCCCCGTACGATAATGGGTTCTTGTGATTGGGAGTATTATCGAGTTCGCCCTTTCTAGATCCGCCATGTACAAACATGAAATATATTGAAGCCAGAAAAAGGAACGGGATGGATTTTACAATTATTCTAATAAAACTCTGTGCAAGATATTTCGGACTATATGAATGATTTTATAATGAAAGAAGAAGCAAAGCTACCATTCTTAAATCTATCAACTCGCTGCAAAACTGACTCGTACCTTGGATGACGTGTCGCCAACTATGGCTTCTAAGCTAATAATGTATATCCGGATCTACTACATATATTTTCTTAGCTGCTGCTTCGTTGTTTATCACAATTCAAGGACGATTGCTCTATCGTTGGGCGGTGTTTGTGGACCACCTGTCATTTTGTTTAAATCTCTTACGTTGCGGATGGTGCATTTCTTTGGAACATCCCCGTAGCAGGATACCGTCTTTACAGAACCGCTGCCACCGGTTTTTTGTGACAAAGGTTTCCCTTATTCCATAGGGACTTGTGCGTTCTAGCTTATCTCTCAGCGTAAATATCCGGGCCAGAAAATGTTAATTCATTTAGTAGGATATCATCTTTCCTAAACCGCTGTCACCAGTTTTTTTGTAAAAATATTTATTAATTAAACAGGATAGCATCTTTATTAAACCGCTGCCACCAGTTTTTTGCGCTAAAGATTTACTTTATTCCATAGGAACTTCTGTTTACTAACTGATCTTTCAGTGAGTAAATGGAAATCGAAAAAGGAAGTAAAAATTAAGTTTTTCTTTTAAGCCACTTTCAAATTTTTTCCATGATTAATTATGCGTGTTAATGGAAGAAATGCATTAAATAAAGTAACTTGGGTTAAATAAATAGCATAACGTAACTAACTTCGATACAGGCTTAGTCCGGAATCGAATGAAATTTCCTGTTAGTAAAAATGCGGTTTACAATGAAGAAAATTCGAAATATTGTTGTCATGACAAATTTACTACTATTGTCATCGGGAGATGAAATAAATTTAGATAAAGAAAATGAGTTTATTTATAATTTACAAACATTTTACAAATTTCAAAATGTAATCGTTTCAACTCCACATAATTGTACTTCGTTGATTTTAGATGATTTTGCTTATTTAAAGAAAAGAGACATTGCATTTCTGTGGTTTACGAAGTCTTCGAATATAGTTTTGACTAATGTTTCAATGAAAGTAATATTTGTGCTATACGAAAATCAATTTAAGATGGAAGACATCATGGGTTTATTTTAGTGGTGTTGGGATATGAATATCATGGATGCACTACTTGTTTCAAGAGGATATAATAATGACTTAGTTCTTTTGAGCTATAGTCCATGAAGATGAACTTCTGATCTTCTAGAAAACAAAACAAATTCGGAAATATCTGAAATTTTTCCGAATAAATTTATGGATTTAAAAGGATTTCAACTAAAATCACCAGTTCAGCAAGATCCTCCTTATGTATTTCAGTACATCGATGATAATGGCAAAGAAGTTATAACCGGACTTGCAGCTTTAATATATCTCCAATTTATAGATACCTACAATGCGACATTTAAAGAAGTACAAATGAACAATTCTGCCGAATTGTATAATGCGGGAGTTATTTTCAATTTTATGACCAAAAACGCAATTCATTTCCTCATGCTATGTCATCTAGAATATGATCATGAACTACTATTCAGTTTGTCACATCCAATGTTACTAACGAGATGGCTTCTGATCGTTCCAAAATCTAAACCACTTCCTAAGTGGTCCTATATAGCATTGGCCTTCAACTATGAATTGTGGTTAGCCCTTATTGCCATTGTCCTATATATGTGGGGTTCGGCTTTGGAGAACCGATCCCGTTAATTATTTGGATACGACGACGATTTTGAGGAATCGGCTCGAATCCTGCTGGGTTCGAAATAGATTCCCGAGAGAAAACAATTAAAGTACACCAACGCTTCAAAACACTAAACAACTTTATTTATAAGAACAATGAAACACGTCTTCCTTCCCGTAACAAAATCTATCAACTGACTCTTAACGCTAACAGTTAATTCGTAGAGAGTTCGGAAAGCTCTCGTTCTGCTATATTTTAAAATGGGTTGCCAGATCGGAGTAATTTCTTTCCGGATCCCACATTCGGCCATTCTGACGGATCATTCGTCCCGGATGATTTTCCCCATTGCTTGAGGCCATCTGCCGCAGCGGTAGTTATCCTGGGCCCTTCGTGGTCCCCCATTTTTTCCAATTCGTAACGATCGTGATTCTGCCGTTTAACCACTCGGTAGGGCCCTAAAAACTTGGGTTTTAATTTCAATCCTGGCCCGAACTGGGTCCTCTTTACCGCAACCAAATCGCCTAGCTTATAGACGCTTGCAATTTACGTTTCTTATTGCTTTGACGCCGGTTTTCTTGTTGAATCTTTATAATATTTTGTTTGGCTTGTTGTCGTACCTTTTCCTGCTCATTCTGTAGCTCATTTAAATTATCGTTCCTTATAAAATCTTGAAAGTCTGGCAAGGAGTTAATCTTCATCTCTAACCCAGTTAAAATTCGAAAGGGTGAAAACTTTGTACTTCTGGTCGGAGTGTTATTTATCATCTGTTGAACCCGGTCAACCTGCTTGTACCAAGCTTTCGGTTCTGCGATTGATAATTTAGTTAGGATCGGTATTAAGATGCGATTTATCCTTTCGACCTGGCCGTTTCCCCTCGGGACGCCCGTAGTAATCAACAAATGCTGTATACCTTCCTCGTTACAATAATTTTTAAACAAATTGGCAGTAAAAGCTGTTCCTCGGTCCGATATTATTCTCCTTGGGTTACCAAATACAGATGAAAATTTCCTCAACCGGTCAACAACCTCTTCGCTGGATGTACTCTTAGTGGGGTACAACCAAACAAATTTAGAAAATGCATCTACGAGCACTAGAATATGGTTGTATTTCTTTTTGGTTACTTCCATAGGACCGATGTGATCTATATGCAACGTCTGAAGAGGACGATCTTCTTTATCAATGGGAGTTAACAGGCCTTCCTGTTTTCCGGCTTTGCGTTCTGCCATTATGCATTCTATGCAACTTTTGATGAACCCGAGTACTTTAGCTTTCAATTCGGGAATGAAGTAAGTTTTCCTGATTAAAGCTTCAGTCTTAGCGGCTGAAAAATGTCCTTGGTTGTGAGCAGATTTAATGATTTCATCTTCCATTGAAGTGGGAATGACAATTGTCTCTTCTACAGGGTCCTTGAATAAAATGTCATTTTTAATGTAAAAATCTTCATAAGCGGAATTCTTTAATATCTCCCTTATAGCTCTCAAATATTTATCTTCCTTCTGCGCCTGTTTGATTCGGTAGGTGGTAGTGTCAATAATTGGCAACGCAATTCTGCTTAAAGCATCAGCGTGCCTCATTTTAGTACCTGAGCGATGCTCAATCTGGTAATCAAAGTCTTGCAAAAACATAGCCCATCTAGCTACTCTCAGCGGGATATCTTGTTTTCTCATCGTCATCGTAAAAGCATTGCAGTCGGTGACAATCTTAATCTTTCTTCCCAGGACGTAGACTCTCCACTTCTTTAGGGCATGTACTATGGCGAGTACTTCAAGCTCGTAAGCGTGATAGCGTTGCTCTGCTGGACTTGTCTTACGGCTCATGTATTGGACTGGATGCAACTGCTGATCGTCATTATCTCTCTGCAAGAGAATGGCTCCAAATCCATCCTTGCTTGCATCCGCATGAATCTCTGTATACGCGTCTGGTTCGAACAGCTTCAATACTGGTGCCTTTGCCAATGTTTCTTTTAATGCTTTAAACGCGGTCTGCTGTTCAGTTTCTATCTTAAATATTGCATTCTTTTTTAGCAGTTCACTTAACGGCTTCGCTATTACTGCGTAGTCTGCTATGAATCTTCTAAAATAGGAAGTTAGACCCAGAAATCTTTGTAAAGTTTTCCTATCGTTTGGTATGGGAAACTCGGTTACTGCTTTCGTCTTTTCTTCTGAGGGTCGTATGGTTAAATTCTCAATTACATATCCCAGAAAATGAATTTTACTTTTCATAATTTGGGATTTTTCCCATTTAATTTTCAATCCATTTTCACTCGCTAACTTTAAAACCTTTTCTAATCTTTGCAATGCTTCCTCGTAGGTCTCAGCAGGAATAACCAAATCGTCCATGTACGTTAATAGTGTACCTTCTCTCACCAAGTCCCTAAAGATAACGGAAATAAACCGGGTAAAGACGGACGGAGAATTGCAAATACCGAACGGCGCCCTCAAAAATTCGTACTGTCCATTATGTATTATAAACGATGTATATTTTCTTGAACTTTCCGCTATTGGTACATGAAAGAATCCATTAGCTAGATCCAATGTTGTGAAAATTTTTGCACTTTGTAGCTGGTCGAGAACGTCGTCAATTAACGGCATTGGGAAGTGATCCTTTATAATTTGCTCATTTACTTTCCGAAAGTCACAGCATAGTCTTTTGGTCCCATCCTTTTTGGACACTAGAACAACAGGAGATGCAAATTCGGAGTTGCTAGGCCGTATTATTCCATCTTGTAGCCAAGAATTTATTTGGTGTTCTACTTCTTTTTTACTTTCGACAGGCAATCTTCGAGGTCTCTGGAAGATTGGTGTCTCATCTTTCAGGATAATAGTCATCTCAATTGGCGACTCCTTTATTTGCTGCGGTTGATATTCTTTTATTAATCTTGATACTGTCTTTATTTTATCACTTGGGATGTGATGTAGACTCATCTCATTCACTGATTTAAAGGTTTCCTCAAATTCGGATGAGGTACAAAGGGAAAGTAATTCGGTATGAAGCTCGGGTATTATTTCGTCTGTGCAAATTTCTTTTACATGGGAAGTTCTCTTTGGACTTGATTCTCTCTGATAGAAACGAACTCCGCCTTGGTCTATTATCAAAGTTGTTTGTTTCAATATGTCATTTCCAATTATCACTGTAAAGTTCATATCCGTGTTTGCTATCACATGACATTTGATATTCAAATGAATGCGGTCAATATCTAATTTGGTCTCAAAATATCCCAATGTTACAATTTCGCGATTGCCTAAAACGGTAAGCTTCAATTTCGAAACTATTAACCTGCTTCCGATTAACTTGTTGAAGAAATCTTCGCGACACAATGTTACGTCACATCCGGTGTCGACTAACGCTTGAACTGATTGTCCTTGTATACGAATTTCCTTCATCATATTTGTTCTGTGATAGCCTACATTAACGACAGGTTCTGTTTTTACTCTTGTCCCTTGCTCTTGCTGTTTTTTACATTCAAAGGACCGATGACCCTGCATGTTACATCTATAACATCTATAGCTTCCTCCTTTATCAGAGTAATTTCTAGAAACATTTGCCTTGTCTCCATGATCAGGACTATTTACTCGTTTTTCACGCTTCGCTGTATTTGTGGATCTATATTGTCTCGATTCTTCAGTAGTATGAGTAGCTTTTATCTTTTCGTAAATTCTTAACTTATCTTTGAGCTCTTCAACTGTTCTAGCCTCATACAAAACTACCTTGTTAACTTTTTCATCTCTTATTCCGTTAATTATATACTCGATTAGAGATTCTTCGTCAACTTTAATTGGATTTGCGATCTCTAACATTTTATACAGATACTCTCGCAATGTTTCACTATACTGCTTTCGGCGATTTCTAAGGCGTCGATGAATTTCTGCTGAATTTATTGAAACGCTAAATTCTTTTATTAAAGCTTCTTTAAGCGTGGACCAATCTCGAATCGATGTTGTAGCATTTACGAATAATCTTGCCGCGCCAATTACTAATCTTTTAGCATAAATATACTTTTGTAAATCGCTCCAATTTACTAGAGAACTTACGTCTTCAAATTCTTCTATCCATCTTTTAATAGAATTATTTTCCTCTCCGCTAAACTTGCTTACACTCTCTTCAATATCTTTGAAAGAGAAGGTTGACGAATTGCTTTCTTGAACATGTGAAACAGGTACGGTTGAAGAAATTTGACGATTCTCATTTAAGACCCAATCACTGTTTCTACCGCTATGATTCATATTTGGTCGCTCGGCTTCTATATTTATATCTGAATCGTTCTAAATATTCCGAGGCGTCGAATGCGAGATCAACCGATTCTGCAAATCGCTCTTTCTACCCGTCGCCGGCAACCCTAATTTTCGTAACCGTAATTTCAAATCTTTACTTGTTAACTTTGTAATATTGTTCCCGTCCATTCCGAACACTCTTTACAATCGTTTACTGATATTTTATCAAATATTGTAAATAAATATTTTATTGAAATATATTTAAAGTTTAATTTCCTTACGAATATTTTATCGAATATTGTAAATAAATATTTTATTGAAATATATTTAAAGTTTAATTTCCTTACGAATATTTTATCGAATATTGTAAATAAATATTTTATTGAAATATATTTAAAGTTTAATTAAAGAACATGCAAATCGAAAAAGAACCAAACTAAACTGCATTTATGGCAACTCAAAATGATTTTCCTTACAAAAATTCTCTCAAATTAGAGCACTTGTTTCTCCTCTTTTTAGCGGATTTCCCACCAAACTTTTCGGTTGAAAAAATGCTGGAGATTCTAATCACAACCCTGCAATAACCACCGCCTTTGCTGAATTTTTGTGAATGTGTTGTACTGCTTACGCCTGACTTTCGTGTAAAACCACTGCTTTTGCTGACTTCTTTTGAAAGCGCACGCTCTGATTATGCCTGATTCTGTGTAACAAACACTGCTTCTATTAATTTCTTGTGAATATGTGTGCACTGCTTGTTCTTGTTTTTGCGGGTGTAGTGTGTAAGTTGTCGAGCAACCATACCTATTTACACTCAATGAAAAGGAACTGGCGTGCGTCACTTTAATTATTTTGATTAAATAAAGCCCTTTTCTCCTTCCAAAACAATGAATTTAGCTCCTCTCAAGACTCCTTTCTTTCCTATCCCGGTTGAGCCCCCAAAATAATGTGGGGTTCGGCTTTGGAGAACCGATCCCGTTAATTATTTGGATACGACGACGATTTTGAGGAATCGGCTCGAATCCTGCTGGGTTCGAAATAGATTCCCGAGAGAAAACAATTAAAGTACACCAACGCTTCAAAACACTAAACAACTTTATTTATAAGAAAAATGAAACACGTCTTCCTTCCCGTAACAAAATCTATCAACTGACTCTTAACGCTAACAGTTAATTCGTAGAGAGTTCGGAAAGCTCTCGTTCTGCTATACTTTAAAATGGGTTGCCAAATCGGAGTAATTTCTTTCCGGATCCCACATATATTTCTGCTGCCGGATACTTCACTGGAATTGCAACGAAATACAATCGCGGATCCTCAGTTATCACACTCAACGAATCAATTGGGTACTTTACACATAGAGATACTTGGCTATTTGCATCGCAACAACAAGAACTCTTAGATCGTCCAAGGGTGCGAGCAATAAAGATTGATGCAATTGACAGACCTTACTTCATGATCATTAAACAAGATTCGCCATTTGTCGAGCCCTTGTCCTTGTTTATAATGAGATTGCATGAACATGGATTCTACAAAAGGTGGGGACATCTTAATTTTCATCAAGGCGTGAAGGCAGGATTGGTGCAGAGATTTCGAGATATTCATGATCCTTATAAAACCATGTCTGCTGCACATTTAATTTTTATTTATATATTTCGTGCGATTGCAATGCTTGTCAGTGGGATTATATTTTGCTCAGAGTTATGCATAAAACGCTTGTTTTAATAAAAAAATAAAAAATGTAGTTTCATTTTTATCGTTTCACTTTGCGATAAATTCTTTATGTTCAAGCCGACACCCGGTAAAACTATAAGTCAAATCAGCGTAATTTAACTTCTCAAAAAAATCATTTGGGGTGTAGTAGTAGTTTCTCCTATGTAGTGGTGTCTGCTATGTCGTTTCGAACATTGTTCCTGATTCTGGTTTTTGCTTTAAGAGAGTGTCAGAGGAGAACGACATTTCTGTCATCAACTCTATTAGATCAAATGCAAACGGCATTAGTTAAAAATTTCTTCGAATTATTCTTCCTTTCATACTTCCTTTTCTCAGTCCCATTTTTAACTCCTGTCTAACGTCTTATACTTTCCCATCTTTGTGGAAGAAAGCAAAAGTTACTCCAATATCAAAAATACCCAATGCTTCTCTTCCAGAGGACTTCCGACCCATTCCCATCCGTCCGACCCATCCGTTCTTGCATCTCCAAAATCTAGAAAAGTTCAATACCTTGAATCTTATTCCTTTTTAACTGAATTTCAACATGACTTTAGAAAGAACCACAGCTAAAATACTGCCGACCTAAAATTAACGGATGATTTACCCCTGAACATTGATCATGACCATTTAAACATTCTTTCACTGCTGAAGTTCTCTAAAGCTTTCGACTCCGTAAATCACATGCTCTTATACCAAAAAATATCTTCTCAATTCAACTTCTCATGGTCCGTTGTTCGTCTTTATTTCATAATCGGTAGATCTCAAAAGGTTTGCATAGACAATCATTAGTCCAGTTTCTCACTCCTATCTAAGGGCGTACGTCAAGGTTCTAAATTTGGTTCGCTCCTCTTCTCTCTCTTCAGGCTAAACATGTCATCAATTTGATTTTGGCATCAGCATAAATTTCGGTATTGCCACAGTCATTAAATCGTCGTCGAATCGCTCGAAGCGCTTGGTAAGGCTGTTATACCTCGGAAATTGTAGCTGCTATACTTCGATCAACGCCTGCAAACAGGGCCGCATTTAGGACAGGGCCAGCGGGGCCAAGGCCCCAGGGCCCCCACCAATTGAGGGCCCCCACCAATTCGGATAAAATAGAAAAAATATTGGTATGTTTTTAATTGATCCCAAAGTCTATAGAAACTAAGAAAGGTTTTCTAGTGTAGTTGTTAGCAAGGGTCATTCATAAATCATAAGTCATATTCAAATTTCCCGCGCAAAGTAAGTTAGTTGAGGTATGCGTTCCGAAACTCACATTGTGTGTAAAATCTCCATTTTTATAAGCAGCATTCAAATTTCCCACGCGGTGTCAATGAGTGGAGTGTCTTCTATAACTCAGTTAAAGTACGTGTGTTCAGTTCCGGATTAACCCATAAGCAAATTGCAGCAATTGCTTAGGGCATCACGGCTTGGGGGCACTATAAACGGCACCGAAAAATATTTGCTACCACATGAAGGCAAGACTGTTTGAAAACCCGCTCGTTAAAATTGATTAGAGCCATGACCCGACTAGAAATTTAGGTTTTTTCATAAAGTTCTTACTAGGACAACCGAGTTCCGAACTCGGTCCTAATAAGGTTTGAATGTGATAACCCTATAAGATCCTAGTTAGAAGCGTAACGCACTTTCAAATGGTGGTCACATGACAAGAAAAGCAGCAACAATTGCTGCTGTTGCTTTTTCATCTCTATTCCTAATTTTACTGCTTTAGGCGGCAGCAATTTTTGGCGTTTCAAAATCAAATCAAATGTTATTAATTATAAATACTGTTTTTGCTTGAACAAACGGAGACAGAAAATTGGAAAGCAAGTTATTTACATATATTCACCAAAAAAGTAGCAAGTTGCATAAAAAAAGCGAAATATTTTTCCGTTTCGGTCGATTCTACACCCGACGAAGGTCACATCGATCAATTGACTGTCATTTTGAGGTACATGGAAGATATCAGTCCAGTTGAACGTTTTTTGACTTTTATACCTAATTGTGGTCATAAAGGCGTAGGGCTGGCAGAAGCTCTTCTTGATTTTTTCCAGAAACAAACGATTGATATAAAAGATTGTCGCGGTCAATCTTATGACAATGCGCCAAATATGAGTGGCAAATACAACGGTATGCAAGCTGTGATTTTGAAAAAAAAAGCCCTTTAGCGATATTTGTTCCTTGCTCCGCTCACTCATTAAATTTAGTAGGAAAATCAGCTGCCAATGCTTGTTCCGCTGCAGTTCTTTTTTTCAGTTTTGTAGAAGAACTTTTCGTTTTTTTCACTGCTTCGACAGCGCGGTATGAAATATTGATGAAAAATTTGTCAGCTGAATATACAGAAGGCATATAAAGAAGGTTCTATACACTCAAAAATTTGAGTGATACGCGCTGGTCATGTCGCGAAGATGCTGTCAAGGCTCTTAACCTTGAACAAAAAGATGTTGTCAAAAGCCAAGCTCGCGGTCTTTTCCAGAACATGTCTCGATTAGGAACAGCAATTTATACCAAACTTTGGCATGACATACTGGAAAGATTCAATTCTACGAGTAAGTATATACAGAGTACTACGATGACCCTTTGTACAGCCGTGACGTGAATTCTCTAAAGTGTTTAAAATCTTTCGTAGAATCTAAAAGAACTGCATTTGAATCATATTAAACTGCAGGCAAAGAATTGTCCGATGAACAAGAGTATGGAGGTGTGCGGGTTCGATCTGTGAGTGTTCGATTGAGACCCCTAGATTATGGAACAGCGGATGATGTGCAACAGTCACCGAGAGACATATTTCGAACTAAATCTTTCCTTCCTGTCATTGACCAACTGATCGTATCGTTGAATGAACGAATTTCAGCGTACGAAGTCGTTGATGAACGATTCGGTTTCTTTGCTGAGATGACCACAATGGAAACTTCTCAGTAGGAACTAAAGGCCAAATATCTTGTACATCATTACCCTGACGATTTAGACCTGAATTTAGCTAATGAATTGATTCATCTCGCCACTTTTGCAAAACAATACGAAAAGAAAAAGGGTGAATTGAATGAAATTTTTCTCTACCGGATAATTTTGCAAAATATTGTGAAACCTATTTTTTGTAATGCAGAAGTGGCACTTCGTATTTATTTATCGATGATGGTAACTAATTGCAGTGGGGAAAGATCATTTTCAAAACTAAAGATTATAAAGAACAGATTGCGAACGTCGATGACTCAAGAACGCTTGTCGAATCCTTTTCAGTTTGGAAAGCGACATTCTCCGCGATATGAATTTTGATGATATTGTCAACACTTTTGCTAATAAGAAATCGCGAAAATTTTTATTTAATTAGAATTAATAAATGATTATCAGTGTGCAAATATAATACAAGAATAAATTTTTTCATATGCTGTACGTAATCATATTATTTTACTTGAGTATACTCCACTATACTAATGAAAAAATTTTAGGGGCCTCCACCAAATTTTGGCCCCAAGGTCTCCGATTTCTAAATGCGGCCCTGCCTGCAAATAAGCTTAACCTTGCTTGAAAGCATTATACCTATTGAACAATTTTGAAAAAAATCACGCTCCAACGGATATGCGTGTCCATTTGCTAAAAGATGCCTCTGGTCAAATATTTTCAAAACAATTTTTGGACGTTGGAAATGGCGAAATTCCAATCGATAGCAAAACATTCTATTATTTGATTTTTCGGAATCAAAAATACGAAAAAAGTCCTTAATATCTCTGTATATTAAAACTCTTATCACCTCAACCTCAACCTGGAAATATAAACACAGGCGAAGAAATGATCATTTCAAACACATTAAAATTTCGTGTATGGATATAATTCAACCAGACGTACATTGTAATTTCCCTTCGAAATTTGTTTGCGGAAAAAACACTCCCTTATATCATCTGAGCACGACAAGAGTGGCAGTGAAACCGCTGAATTGTGATTGGGGATATAAATGAGCGAGCGATTTTGGTTTTTAAACGAACGAAGTTACGCTTTTCTTTTCGAATGTACTTTCGTGGTGCGATTTGAGTCTCTCACTGCCCATCGATTTTTAGATTCCCAATTGTTTTGGCGCACGCCATACTACTTGGCTTTTGAGTGCAGCGAGGCGCACCACGTTCCTGCCAGTTAACTTTATAATTGTCAAGGTCTATGGTAGTCTACCAAAACTTTGGTGTATGTCAAACTTTATACCCCTACATACTCGAAGCTTGCTAAATCTCTTTTAATGCCCTTAATAACATATAGTGACTTAATCTTCTGTAAACTCGATTCATTCTCGCAGCTAAAACTGAATTTAGCAGTCAATCCTATTGTCCGCTACGTTTATAAATTAGTTTTTCTTTAAATAAATAAATAAATGTCAAAATTGTGACTTTCGCTCCACAACAGAAGTCGCCGCGTTCTCCGGTGCTTATAATCTTCGAATTCGAACATTTCAAACCTAGCAATTAAATGTTTTTTTTTCGATTGTTTTTTCTTCGAGGGGTTAAATAACAAAATCTCCCACTCTGCTTTACAATAAATCAACACGCACTACATATTTCACGTACAAAAAACCAACGACTGGCGAGCTCGTTCTTCTTGCGCATCGATATTCTTGTAGGATAAATCGAAAGGGCCATTCTTTGTACATGATGAAAATGTTCAAGGTTCCATAGACCAAATTCACCAATAGATTTGGTGCATAATCTTTTTTGGCTCAAATTTGCCCTTGGAATGCCTGTGTGTACAGTTTAGCTTTTGGCCATTTCAATCTTTTAGTCAAGTTTGGCCGTCGTGGGGCCGTATGCCTTTCCATTAAAAATTGTTAAAAGTTCTACGGCCATCATATTCCCCTAAAAAGCCAAGCGGCCGTAATTTGCCTGTCGTAAGTTCATTTTTTTTATTTTTACTCGGGAGCCCCCCAAATTATACAATTTTTGGTTCGTTTGGCCAAATTTATCAACAGCCGGCCGCTTTGTAAACTTAGCGCTATTATCTATTTTTTTCCACTGAGTTGACTATTGTATATCATTTTTGGATGACACTCTCTGATTTGACGGTAAAAAATCATGTATTTGGAAAATCACCTTGCTGGATGTACTCAGTTAAGTGGTAAAAACGTAGATTGCCGCATGCTTAAATTCTGCTTGGGTTAGTTGGTAAAATAAGACCAGATGAAAGCGATGATGCTATTTAGTCAAAAATTCCTGATGAAACTACTAATCTATGATTGTTGAAGTGATAACGGAAAACATGATTCATGCTTCATATTTAGCAGTAAGCCCCAACTCACCATGCATAGATGGATGGGAAATATTAAACGCAGTATCCAAGAGCATTGATTTCTGAAACTGTAATCAAGTCCAGTGCCTACTCATTGTATGGTCGTAGATTGACTAAGGTCAACGGCAAATAGATAATTTGGAAGGTTAATGGTCAGAATTTTGAAGTTGACAATCGTTGGGTTGTACCCTATTCGTTATTATTGCCCTTGGCGTTCAACGCTCACGTTAATGTTGAATTTTGCAATTCCGTCAAATCAATCAAATACATATGTAAATAATTTCGCGAAAGGGAGTGACATGTTTGTTTTTGGTCTTGTGTGGTACGATCGACGAAATAACACAGAATTAAATGGGACGTTATATTAGCAGTAATGAAGTGATATGGCAAATTTTTACATTTTCCATTCCTGAAATATATTAAAACTGTGGTTCATTTAACAGTTCATCTCGAAAATAGCCAACCTGTATATTTTGCATCTACGGGAAGTGCTAAACGACCACCATCCATCACATTGACAAGGTTCCTCACGATTACTTGCGAAGCTGATTAATTTGCTGGAATTTTTCTTTACTCTGAAATGCCATGATATTACACTTGAAATCAAACTTCAAAAACCTTCCAAAGTTGCAAACAAGGAACGCCAGTTCAAGGGCATACGCATCTCTTCGCGACGGATGATTTAGGGTAGATTTATACATTACAACCCACCAACGATCAATGTTTTTATTTACGTTTGTTATTTGTTAATGTCCGTGGACCGACGTCCTTCAAGCTTTAAGAACAGTCCGATTTTAAGATGGAAGCATTAAATTAAAATATATATAATTATTATAGCATTCACGCCAATGTTGTGATTGTTCCGGTCCAATGGATAAATTCTACCAATATTTCCATGCTTTAAAATTTCAAAGATAAGTGCTTAGGATGGCTATACCTAGTCACTTGGCGCTTACCTTGAAAGGAAATCTTCGTGGTCTGAATATTGCGCTATGATGGGGGCAGCGATGCCCACCGTGTTTCAGCTACTACTAAATAAAAGATAACACATGTAAAGATGAGCCTAAGTAAGCTGCTTTACGATAATTAGTCTAGGAAGCTATTCAACGTTAAGTAAATTAAAAAAAAACGTTTATTTTTCCGTTAACGTCCGGTATCTTAGAGGATAGTGTGGAGAGCCCACTCTCTATATCAATTTTTCTTGCAAATATATCCAGGAATCCCCTCTGAAAATATTAGCTACGTAATTCAACAAAGGATTCATTGAACGTTTGATGACCTACCCAAGTTGCGAATATGTCTCCAGATCTGCTACAAATATTTTCTTAACTGTTGTTTCGTTGCTTGTCAGTACGATTACTAAATTGTTGGGTGGATTTGTGGACTTCCTGTCATTTAGTTTAAATCTTTTTTGTTGCGGATTGTGTACTTCTTCAGGATACACCCGTGGCAGGCTACCATCTTTACTAAACCGCTGCCACCAGTATTTTTTGAAAAAGATTAACCTGATTCCGCAGGGGCTTGTACGCACTAGCTTAAATCTCAACATAGATCACAACCCAAAAAATATTAATTCGTTTTTCACGATAGCGTTTTTACAAAACCGCTGCCAACAGTTTTTTCGTATTAAAGATTTATCTTATTCCACATGAAGTTGTACGTGCTAGCTGATCTCTAAGCATAGATCACCGGTCTAAAATATATTAATTCATTTACCAAGACACCCTCTTTACTAAACCGCTGCCACCATTTTTTGTGTTAATCTGGGGGCTTAAACTGAACTTATAACATCATCCTACTTAACGTAATATTAAACAAAAAGCATACAACAGAATTATTTGTGAAAATAATCAAAATACGGGCGAATTTTTCCATGATTAATTATGCGTGTTAATGGAAGAAATGTATTAAACAAAGTAAACTAGGTTAAATAAATAGCATAAAGTAACTAACTTCGATAGGGGCTTAGTCCGGAATCGAATGAAATTTTCAAGTAGTAAAAATGCGGTTTACAATGAAGAAAATTCGATATATTATAGTCTTGACAAATTTACTACTTTTGTCATCGGGAGTTGAAATACATCTAGATAAAGTAAATGAGTTTGTTTATAATTTACAAACATTTTACAAATTTCAAAATGTGATCGTCTTAGCTCCACATAATTGTACTTCGTTGATTTTAGATGATTTTGCTTATTTAAAGAAAGCAGATATTGCGTTTCTGTGGTTTAAAAAGTCTCCAAATATAGTTCTGAGTAATATTGTAAACAAAAATTCGCTGGTTGTGGTTTTCATAAAGGAGATTCGTGATAACCTACGTGATATTTTAGATGTGTCTACAAAGGGAAGGCGGTCAATGAAAGTAATATTTGTGCTATACGAAAATCAACTTAAAACTGAGGACATAGTGGGCCTGTTCGAGTGGTGTTGGGATATGAATATCATAGATGCATTACTTGTTTCAAGAGGATATAATGATGACTTAGTTCTTTTGAGCTATAGTCCATTTCCAGAAGTTCATTTAGAAAACAAAACAATTTCGGAAATATCTGAAATTTTCCCGAATAAATTTATGGATCTAAAAGGATATCAATTAAAATCACCAGTTCAACAAGCTCCTCCTTTTGTATTTAAGTACATCGATGATGATGGAAAAGAAGCTATTACCGGACTTTCAGCTTTAACTTACCTTCAATTTATAGATACCTACAATGCGACATTTAAAGAAGTGAAAACTTACAATTCTACCGACTTGTATAATGCGAGTGTTATTTTCAATTTGATGACCGAAAACGAAATTCATTTTATTATACTGAGTCGTCTAGAATATGATCATGAACTGTTCAGTATGTCGTATCCAATGTTACTAACGAGATGGTTGCTGATTGTTCCAACATCGAAGCCAATTCCTAAGTGGACCTATATAGCATTGCCCTTCAAATATGAATTGTGGTTAGCCCTTATTGCCGTTGTCCTATATACTTCTGCTGCGGGATACTTCACTGGAATTGCAACTAAATACAATCGCGAATATGGAGTTTTCCTACTGAACATAATCAGCGCAATTTTTTACTTACCAATATATTTTCTTAAATCAAACGGAAATTTTTTGTGGAGAATGTTTTTCGTGCAAATAGTGATTCTTGGTTTTATTATATCCAATTTATATCTCGCCCGTTTGGCCTCCTTCCTTACAAAAACTGTATATTTACCAGAGGAAACCGATCCAGAAATAATTCTACACTTAGGACAAAAGATCTTATCGTTTGTGCCAGCTATCGACTTAATGAAACGCAAGTTTCACTTCTTGTACAAATATAATGAATCGTTTATACTGGATACGCAATTGAACGCACTAAACGCAATTATCACACTAAACGAATCAATTGGATATTTTGTACATAGAGATACTTGGCTATTTGCATCACAGCAACAAGCACTCTTAGATCGTCCAAGGATGCGAGCAATAAAGATGGACGCAATTGACAGACCATATTTTATGATCATTAAACATGATTCGCCATTTATCGAGCCCTTGTCCTTGTTCATAATGAGATTGCATGAACATGGATTCTACAAAAGGTGGGAACATCTTAATTTCCATGAAGGCGTAAAGGCAGGATTGGTGCAGAGATTTCGAGATATTCAGAATCCTTATAAAACAATGTCTGCCGAACATTTAATTTTTATTTATATATTTTATACGATTGCAATGTGTGTCAGTGTGATTGTATTTTGTTTAGAGTTATGCATAAAACGCTTTTGTTAATAAAAAAATAAAAAAGGTATTGGTTTATCGTTTCACTTTACATTAAATTAATAAAGTTAAAATTTGTAAATGTCTGCTTTAATGAAAGGATAGGTCTCTTTTATGTAAATGGCTCTACAGTCCTTAAGTGACTCTACGTTTTGCTTTATTTCGATTAAATAATAAATTCTATCACGTCTAATTATTTATTGATCACCAACGACGCGAGCAGTGGAAATCGAACACCACAAAATAGGGAGCGCTTGCTTGAGGTGAGCTTGAGACGGCTGAGAGCTAATCAAAAGAAACTTCCTTTGAACCAATTAGATTCCAGCAAAATGGGAGAAAAGTTATCGAGAGAAGTGTAGTAATAAGTTATAGTACCTCGCTTCCTACCAAAAGTCATGACCTCACTTTTACTAATATATTAAGCACCTGGTTTTTGTCGGAACTTCAAGAATAGAAAGTCTGCTTGCAGAAAGTTGCAGTCCTCTATACTCCTAATATGACGGTACAGTTTGATATAATAAGCGTAAATAAGGTTTTACAGGGCCTTAGCAGGGGTAACGATGTCATCAACTGATAAAATTGAAAGGAAAGGACCAAGATGACTGCCTTGCGGAGCACCAGAGGCCCCTTCGATGTTTTTGAATTTAACTCCGCGGAATAGAACTGCGGTAGGTTTTGTCAGCTAAGCACGACTGGAACCGCACCGCACCGCGAAAAACTTATGTTTTTAGTATAAGAGGTATCATAGAGTGAGAGTGAGAAAGCTTGTCGAAATCCTTATTGAAGACTGTATAAGCACAAGTACCATTGTTTTTATCAAACACTTGGCTTCGTACAGTACACTTAAACTGAGATAAACCTAGGTCTGGGCCTCAAAACCCTAAGACTTTAGTAATATCTTGAACTTCCTACCAGCGGACATAAGGCCCCAACGATAGATTACATACCCACTTGATTGACTTTCAGGAAGGACCTTTGGAACACTCGAGATACTATAGGGACATCGTCCCACTTCTTCTTCTTTAACGGCTATACAACCGGGATCCGGTCCTGGCCTCGCGCAACTGTTCTCTCCACCGGTCCCGATTCTGATCCGATGTCATCTAGTTTGGCATCCCTAAACTCTGAGCGTCCTGGTCCACGCCATCCTTCCAGCGAAGGTTGGGCCTCCCTCGCTGTCGCACCCCATAGGTCTTACCGCAGAGAACTTTCCGAGCAGGCTCATCTTCACTCATACGAGCTAGATGCCCTGCCCACCGGAGTCTACCGAGCTTTATTTTCTTCACAACATCTATGTCGCGAGAGCGCTCGTAGATCTCGTCATTGTAGAGTCTCCGGAAACGTCCTTCCTCACATATGGGGCCAACAATCCTCCGAAGTATTTTCCTCTCAAACACGCCCAAGAGGTTTGAGCGCTTTTTGCTAAGCACCCACGTTTGGGATACATATGTGAGAACGGGTAAGACCATCGTCTTATATAGTAAAAGTTTAGACGTTATGGTTAGATATTTGGATTTGAAGAGCCTTGATAGACTATAGTAGGCTTTGTTGGCTTTTAGCAGTCGTGCGCGTATTTCTGGTTCCATGCTATTGTCGGCTGTTACTATTGACCCAAGGTAGGTAAATGATTTTACCACGTCAAACTCGTGTTCCGCTACCTTGATTGTGGGACCAATGTTAGGTGTTCTTCCAGACGAGGCCACCATGTACTTTGTTTTGCTTTCGTTAATGTGCAGTCCCAGACTTCCTGCCGCTTACCCAATCTGAGTGAAAGCTTCTTGTACAGCTGTTGTTGTTCTTCCAATGATGTCAATGTCGTCTGCGTAAGCCAGTAATTGGGTGGACTTGTGGAGGATTGTACCCCTTGATGTCACGCCCGAATCTCGGATCACTTTCTCCAACGCCAGGTTGAAAAGAGGCGGGCCAGACCGTCCCCTTGTCGGAGTCCATTATAGATGTTGATTGGTCTGGACAGTGCTCCGGATACCTTTACTTGGCTTGACACATTGATAATGGTCAACCTAGATAGTCTTGTCAGTTTGTTGGGGAAGCCGAATTCTCTCATGGCTTTGTAGAGTTCTACCCTGGCTATGCTATCATAGGCGGCTTTAAAGTCTATGAAGAGGTGTTGAATTGAGTTTTGAAACTCTAGACATTTTTCCATAGCCTGCCTCAAGGTGAAAATCTGATCAGTCGTTGATTTGCCTGGGCTGAAGCCACACTGGTAATGCCCTATGATGTTTCTGGCGTATGAGGCCATCCTGTTTTGTAGGATAGCGGAGAATATCTTATACACGGTACTCAACAACGTTATACCGCGATAATTAGTGCACGCTGTGATATCTCCTTTTTTGTGTACCGGGCAGAAGATGCCTTTTCTCCAGTCTTCTGGCATCACTTCCTGCTCCCATACTTGCACAATTAATTCATGAATCGCTTGGTGTAATGTAGGCCCTCCATATTTAACCAGCTCCGCTGCGATGCCGTCTGCACCCGAGGCCTTGTTGTTTTTGAGCCGGCTGATGGCTCTGCTAACTTCTTCTATGCTTGGTGGCGGCAACATAGCATTATCACCAGATATCGGTGGAGCCTCCGAATCCTCAGTTAGCTCGCCATTTAGCAATTCATGAAAGTGCTCTTCCCATCGCTCCAAGATGCCTTTAGGGTCGGTGATCAGATTCCCTTCCTTGTCCTTGCAGTATGTGCAACGTGGTATGAATTGCGTCATACTGCGGACTCTTTGGTAGAACTCCCGCGCCTGGTGCGGCCGTCGTTCTCTGTACTGTTCTAGCTCACAGACGAGATTTTTTTCCCAGGCTTCCTTTTTTCGTCTGTGAATTCTCTTTTCTTCTTTCCTGAGCTCTTTATAGTTCTCTTAGCGTGCCCGTGTTCTCTGAGACTGCTGCATGGCTCGGTACGCAGCATTCTTACGTTCAGTTGCCAGCTTGCATTCATTATCGAACCAGTCGTTCCGATCTTTACGACTTCTGCCTAAGATGGAATCAGCAGTACTAATGACAGTATTTTTAAGGCGGGTCCAGTTCTCGTCGACACCCGGCATCTCATCCCCAGGACTTAGGGCGAGTTCTAATGCATGACCGTAGCTGTTTCTGATCATTTCATTGCGTAGTGCAGCTGTGTTGATTCGAGCCTGATCAGCGGATACAAAGCTTTTCAGCGTTGTAATGCGCTCTCGGAGCACCATACCAACAAGATAGTGATCCGAGTCGAAGTTGGCGCCTCGGTACGTTCGTACCGTCATCAGACCCGAAAGGTGGCGGCGGTCTATCAACACATGATCTATTTGGTTGCGAGTGGCTCCATCAGGAGATACCCAGGTGGCTTTATAGATATCTTTACGCGCAAATCTAGTACTTGCAACGACCAAGTTCTTACTTGCTGCCATCTCTACAACTCGTTGTCCATTGTTATTAGTGTTTTCATGCAAGCTGTGGTTGCCGACATATTGCCTGTATATGGGCTCCCGGCCTACTTTGGCGTTCAGATCTCCCAGTATGATTTTTACATCATACCTGGGGCAGGAATTAAGTTCCCGTTCAACTAATTCGAAGAATTCTTCTTTATCATCATCCGGGGACTCTTCTGTAGGTGCGTGAACGTTTATGAGGCTGATGTACTTAAATTTACCTCGCACACGAAGGGAGCATAGCCTTGCGTTTATCGCTTTAAAGCCGATAATGGTAGGCTTCATTCTTTTGCTAACCATAAAACCTACTCCTAGAAAGCGATATAGTATACTCAACTTCAATTCACATTTTGTATTAAAACAAAAAAGAGTGATATCACTTCTAACAAAAAGAAGTGATATGGATTAGTCAAGATGAATCGTTAAAAGCATGAAATAATTAAAAACGTGCAGTTACGAACGAATTCAAAGGAGATTTACAACTGCCAATTTTTTTTAACTCAATAAAGGATTATTAGCCGCGAGAAAGTTGGCTGGCGAGTTCGTTGTATAGCGTGAATCTTAGCTGTCCTTCCAAATGTAATAAATTTTATCAGAAACACTATAGATTGAGTCACACTGAATTCGTTCGTAAATGCACGTGTTTAATTATTTCATGCTTTTAACGATTCATCTTGACTAATCCATATCACATGTCAAAGTACAGGCGAAGGTATAAGCCCACGTTTTGCTCTCAATTCACCATGATTGATTAACCGTGTTAATGGTAGTAAACTGAGTAAAATAAATAGTATAAAGTAATTACCTTCGATGCATGCTTGGTCCCGAGTCAAATGAATTAGTAATAATGCGGATTACAATGAAGAAAATTCGAAATATTATTGTTTTGACAAATTTACTACTTTTGTCATCGGGAGTTGAAATAAATTTAGATAAAGTAAATGAGTTTGTTTATAATTTACAAACATTTTACAAATTTCAAAATGTGATCGTCTTAGATCCACATAATTGTACTTCGTTGATTTTAGATGATTTTGCTTATTTAAAGAAAGCAGATATTGCGTTTCTGTGGTTTACGAAGTCTCCAAATATAGTTCTGAGTAATATTGTAAACAAAAATTCGCTGGTTGTGGTTTTCATAAAGGAGAGTCGTGATAACATACGTGATATTTTAGATGTGTCTACAAAGGGAAGGCGGTCAATGAAAGTAATATTTTTGCTATACGAAAATCAACCTAAAACTGAGGACATAATGGGCCTGTTCGAGTGGTGTTGGGATATGAATATCATAGATGCATTTCCAGAGGATTTAATGATGACTTAGTTCTTTTGAGCTATAGTCCATTTAGAGAAGTTCATTTAGAAAACAAAACAATTTCGGAAATATCTAAAATTTTCCCGAACAAATTTATGGATTTAAAAGGATATCAACTAAAATCACCAGTTCCACAAGATCCTCCTTTTGTATTTAAGTACATCGATGATGATGGAAAAGAAGCTATTACCGGACTTTCAGCTTTAACTTACCTTCAATTTATAGATACCTACAATGCGACATTTAAAGAAGTGAAAACTTACAATTCTACCGACTTGTATAATGCGAGTGTTATTTTCAATTTGATGACCGAAAACGAAATTCATTTCATTATACTGAGTCGTCTAGAATATGATCATGAACTGTTCAGTATGTCATATCCAATGTTACTAACGAGATGGTTGCTGATCGTTCCAACATCGAAGCCAATTCCTAAGTGGACCTATATAGCATTACCCTTCAAATATGAATTGTGGTTAGCCCTTATTGCCGTTGTCCTATATACTTCTGCTGCGGGATACTTCACTGGAATTGCAACGAAATACAATCGCGAATATGGAGTTTTCCTACTGAACATAATCAGCGCAATTTTTTACTTACCAATATATTTTCTTAAATCAAACGGAAATTTTTTGTGGAGAATGTTTTTCGTGCAAATAGTGATTCTTGGTTTTATTATATCCAATTTATATCTCGCCCGTTTAGCCTCCTTCCTTACAAAAACTGTATATTTACCAGAGGAAACCGATCCCGAAAAAATTCTACAATCAGGACAGAAGATCATATCGTTTGTGCCAGTTACCGATCTAGTGAAAAGCAAGTTTCACTTCTTGTACAAATATAATGAATCTTTTATACAAGATACGCCATTAAACGCCCTTAACGCAGTTATCAGAGTGAACGATTCAATTGGCTACTTTACACATAGACATACTTGGCTATTTGCATCACAGCAGCAAGCACTCTTAGATCGTCCAAGGATGCGAAGAATAAAGATGGACGCAATTGACAGACCATATTTTATGATCATTAAACATGATTCGCCATTTGTCGAGCCCTTGTCCTTGTTCATAATGAGACTGCATGAACATGGATTCTACAAAAGGTGGGAACATCTTAATTTCCATGAAGGCGTAAAGGCAGGATTGGTGCAGAGATTTCGAGATATTCAGGATCCTTATAAAACAATGTCTGCCGAACATTTAATTTTTATTTATATATTATATGCGATTGCAATGTTTGTCAGTGTGATTGTATTTTGTTTAGAGTTATGCAGAAAACGCTTTTTTTAATAAATAAGTAAAACACATAAATATAAATATCGTTTCCTTTTGCAATAATGATAGTTCTTCTTCTATGCAACAGGAGCGACAGTCCTTGTATGATTCTACGTTTGTAACTGAACAATGGCGCGACTATCTATCGGGCGCCATCTATGCGTCTTGCCCCCTTAATCGGAAGCCCGGAAAAGCCTGACCAAAGACACAACCCCAAACATAAAAAAATTGAATTTACCAAAGGGATGCCGGCCACACGGAGTTGCTAGCTCGCTGGATGGGGGTCGTGGGGTGTGTGGCCGGGCCGGTGCTTTCATGGCTCACCACTTACCTTAAATGTCGGTGCGACTGACTCCTTTCGTCACTCCATCTTTATCGGCGTGGTGCCGGTCGCGACATCACGATTCGCGGACCTGGAAAAACTCTACAATAGCATCAAAGCAAAGGAAAGAACCACCCCGGAGTGAGACCTCCGTTCAACCATCCTGAAAGCAATCTTAAAAATTTAGGCTTAAAAAAACTGGTGTCATTATTGATGTACATTAAAATATATTTCCAACACAAAGAAATTCACAAAAATTGTTGATAAACCGTGATACTACAAGTTACGTAACAACAAGTTAAATTAATAAGTTAGGGCTGATGAAGTCGGGTAAAAAAACTGATAGAATCTATTAAACAAAAGGAGAGGGGAAAACACGTCGACCTGGCCAGTTCAATGTCTTTGTACAATACATTAGGTAATTGTTTTTGTGTTTGAATATAATCGTAATGATGTAATTACGTGATTACAATCGCCAATTTTTTAATCATGAATAATAAAAATGTAAGCAATATAGTATAATATAGTTAAAAAAAACAATAAACAAAATTTAATGTATTATATATAAAAAAATCTGCAACTCTGCTACACCCCAAAAATTTTGATTCTGCTTCTCTGTGCTGTGAAATCCTTTTCCACGCATAAATAATACGGAATATAAAAATACCTTTATTTTATTTTCGGAGTTTTTATTTTATTTTGTTGCTACCACGATTTAATGACCTGATCAATTCGAGGTCAATAGGTCTGCTTCCCTCTAGGCTAAGGGTAAGCCATGCACCGCTCGAGTATTCCCTTCTGTCCGAAGGGATTTCCTCTCGTGGAAAGTTACAAACTCACACACGAACACTTCGATTAAAGATGATTAAAACTCAAACAAATGACGATTTTTTCCGGTGTGATTGGTAGTTAATTAGCAAAGGTGGTCTGGGATTTCAGGAATATAACCGGGATTTCTTAGATTCCCCTTCTGATGGAACCCCTTACAGCACAATGGGCACTGAAACGCTTCACAGTCGCATTTGTCTTACGACGTGATATTACTGCTGATACACGATTGCATAATTTCTCACAAGTCTCACCAACAAATGGTCATTCAATTGAATGAATCACTCGATGTTGTGTCAATGTTGATATCTGAAGAAAAGCCTTGCCACCTTCGTTACAAACAAAATTCCTTACCTTCGAATGCGTTGATAAATGTCACATATGTAAATGCATACTGATGTTGAAAATTTCTAGTGCCGCATTCCCAGATTTTTGTTACCTTACCGCCACGTGATAGATATTTCAGATACGGCGTATAATTATTCTCGTGATCATGGATTATCCCTGTACTATCAGAATATTCAGAATTAAACCCTTGTTGAATCGTCGCGTTCTTGTTCCAACTAATTTCTCATTTTCCTTCTCATCCAAATTTTTCAATTCGGAAAATAATGATTGAAAATATTTATCAGAATCAAATGTCGATGCATTTTGCGTATCCTCTTTTGTAACAAAATTATCACCAATATTATTTTTGTTATTAACATTTAACTTTTTGCACAATTTAAATTGATTTATATCCGTATTTAAAAAAAAGCGTGCCCTCGTCATCATCTCTTTCTGACAGACAGCCAAAAGAAATCCAATTTTTATTTTTCGTATTTTTTCTCTACACCTAGTTTGATTAAATTTTCGAGTCAGATGCAAGGTGATTTCACAATTTTTTTTAAATGACCGTTACACGTTTTACTATGTATCGTATATAGCATATTCTCGGACGTCCAATAATTTCTTGATCACCAACGACGCAATCAGTGTGATTCGAACACGGCACAAACAAGGAGCGCTTGCTCCAAGACCGATGATATCTTGCCTTAAGTCTCATCCGGCTCCTGAAGTGCTTGTTAACTTCCCAGTATCGGAAGTTATTGTAATCGGTCCGAAAATCGAAATCGAAAATTTCAACGTATTTTCATCTTTCAAGGTCCCAGGAGCATTTTAAGCAAAAAATTGGGAGGAAGTATGTGTGTGTGTGTGTATGTGCGTACGGATGTGGTCATTTTTTCCTGCACGATATCCCGCGAACCAAAACTGATATCGACGTCGTTGAGGTGTCGTTCGAAGCGTATTAACCGAAATATGATCTGAAAAGATTTTCATGAAATTCGGTCCAGCCGTTTTTTTGTTTAAGCGACGTAAGTGATTTTTGTACCTGCACGATATCGCCCGAACCATGAAAGATATTGTCTTACTTGAGGTGCCGTTCGAAGCGTATTAGCGACAATATATTCTGAAAAGATTTTCATAATATTCGGTCCAGCGGTTTTTTGGTTTAAATGACTTAAGTGATTTGCGTACCTGCACGGTATCGCGCGAACTATAAAAGATACCGAGTTAGTTGACGTGTCGTTCGAAGAGTATTAACCAAAACATGATCTGAAAAGATTTTCATAAAATTCGGTCCAGCCGTTTTTTTGTTTAAGCGACGTAAGTGATTTTTGTACCTGCACGATATCGCCCGAACCACGAAAGATATTGACTTACTTCAGGTGCCGTTCGAAGCGTATTAGTGACAATATAATCTGAAAAGATTTTTATAATATTCGGTCCAGCGGTTTTTTGGTTTGAATGACTTAAGTGATTTTTGTACCTGCACGATACCTCGCGAACTAAAAACTATATCGACTTCATTGAGGTGCCGTAAAACATTAATACATCAATTTTATATACATTTTCGTCATCTTGTAAGTGCGCACATTTAGTTTAACATTTTAGCGAAAATATTGATAAACAATTGTGACAAATTCTCGGTATTATACATATATTCTATATTGCCTATTGTTCATTTATTATTAAAATATCCAATCATAATATCCAACATCCATCATACTGGGAAGTTGATCGTGTGGACCAAAAGGGTCGAAGCCACATCCCAACTAGTTTTAAATATAACTTGCATGGAAAACCCCCCGGGCAAAGACGGTAGGACAAAGGGTCCTAGACAAGCCTAGAAGACCGGGCTTGTAAAACGCTCCTTGGAAAAAAAATGAATGCCATACGGGAACTTCAAGTAAACTTGCACCATGCGAAAGGGACATCCTCCACCCTGTGCAAGATTTTCGAGGAGAGGCATCTTATCCTTACTATTATTTAGGAGCCTTGGGTAACTGATGGCAAAATCAGAGAACTTACAACCGGCACAAACTAGTATATAATCGGAGATGCGGGGCGCCTCACGCGGGCCTCTTAATTGACAATCGTTTCACTCATCTTTCCATTACCAACTTTATTTCTAAAGATATACTGGCGATTTAGGGATCTTGTGATTGCCACCGCAAACTGATTCCAAGAAATTCTCCTTGCATCCGCCTAATTTCCGGAGGAAGTGGCAATATTTGACTTTAAGTCCCTGGGAGGATATGGAATTTTATCAGGCACTTTTTCTTCAGAAGAAGAAGACATATAACAGACTAAAAATTTAAAAATAAAAAATATAGTTAAAAAAAAAAAACTAAAAAACCGCGAACTAAAAAGTAAAATATAATTTTGAATGTAAAGTTTTTATTCCTTCAGCCAGTATATGGGAACAAGCTACCTTTCGAAATGTAAAAAGTGTGGGGCGCTAGCAAAAATTCTCGGCGTTAATACAATAAGAGTATAGGTAAAGAATGCCACGCTTTTTTACCAAGGTAGGTTGCTTCCATATACTGGCTGGAGCAATAAAAACTTTACATTCAAAATTATTTTTTAGTTCATTTTACGGTAAAAGCATATTTTTTAGGTTTTGTAAAATATATTTGTTTAGACCAGTTTCCATCGAAAATATTTGAGTTATAAAAGCTTTGCTTAGTTTTTAGGTTTTAATGTAAATATAAATTTATAAACATCGATATGTTCAAATTGTACTTGTGTTAGTAGGCTCGTCAATACGCTTCCTGTATCTGTCGTTGGCCTGACTTTTCTCAAAGCGCACTACATATCCGACAGACAAAGTAGAAGATCTATTGCCTATTACTACACCTTTTCCAATTGTAATTCAGAAAGTATCAATTGAAATTCAGATTATTCAATAGTAATATAGAAAGTATCATTTGTAACACAGAAAGTATCAATTGTAGTTCAGATTTGTCAATTGTAATTCAGAAAGTATCATGGGACTACCATCACATCACAACATTCACCCAAAGATTTTAATTTGCTTCCCATTTAGCGAATGTTTAGGTAACATCATTTGCACGAAATGGGTTATCAACTGGGAGATTTTTAAAGATTGCGTCAGATAACACAACTTAGCATTGAAACAGAAATAATGGGGCGACATCATTGCGGCTGTTCATCTCCAACGTTAAGGCAGTTCTTTTGTACGGTTGCGAAACATGGAAAGCCACCCAATACATCACAGGGTGCCTACAAGTCTTCATCAACAGATGCCTGCGTCGTATCCTAAAAATCCGCTGGCAGGATAGAATTTCAAACGAAGAACTATGGTGCCGTGCCGGCCAAGAAAGGATATACGACCAAATCAGGCGAAGGAAATGGAATTGGGTTGGCCACACCTTGCGTCGCGAAGACGAAAATCTAGCCAATCAGGCCCTTGACTGGAATCCGCAAGGATCCGGTCGAGTCGGAAGACCTAGAACAGCGTGGAGGAGAACCCTACTAGCAGAAGCCGCAGCAACTGGGAGATCCTGGTCGGAGCTGAGAGCTGTCGCGCAAAACAGAATCCGCTGGACGGCAACTGTTTCCGCCCCATGTCCCATGAGGGATTAAAGGAGCGCAATGATGATGATGATGATCATGCATGATGTTTCTAGGAAAATATTTATCCTGTAATGAAAGATTCAATTGAAACTATTTAGTAAATTTATTGCATCAATGAGATGAATATTGAAATTTTCTGAATTACAATTGATTATGTAATCTGAATTACATTTGATACTTTCTGAATTACAACTGACAAATCTGAACTACAATTGATACTTTCTGTACTACAACCATTTTAATAGGAAAATATGTTGCTATTAATCACAATCATTAAATGAAAACGAAGTTTATTGACATAAAGTGAATTAACATAAAACATTACAACAGTAGGCACCATTGAGTCAATTTCTTGCGATCTTGGTGTGGGAAGATCCTTCATTCTCGTCTTCGTTTTTGTCTTCTTTTCCTTCAATATCTTCTCCATTGGACCCTTGTAGGGAAACGCTCAGAGGATCCTCCTGTTCTTCTTCATCTTTGGAGTCAACTTGAGGGACCTCATTTAGGCAGTTCCCCTGGCAATTTTAGCATGCTGGGAAAATTTGCTTCCTTTTTGCAGCCACACTTCGCGCTGACACAGTCTTTCTTGCATCAGGATATTCTCCGGTGTAGCTGCTAACTCACTGTGCACTGGGACCAGGCAGTGGTCTCACCCATACATTTGAGGAGGCAGGTCATTTTCCAGCCACAGCTTAAGTTGGTGGAATGTTCGGAGGGAATGTTGTTTTAGTGCTCCCTCGGTGGGAGGTAGGCAAGAGATATCAAGCTTGACTTTTTGTAGTGCAGCAGGTCCTTTAAACCTTGTTGCTGAAGGTCTTGGGACGGGAAGAAAGAATCCTTTATATTCCCATGTCTAGGCTTGATGAAAAAATATCCTTATGCACATCAACTTTACCCAACAAGAGGACTATGAGTCCGACATCTTCACCCACAATGCTGATAGCTGTTGTTGCCGACATTTCCACGATCACAACGTCCGCATCATTTTCTGCTTGAAGGGTCCTGATCCCATTTTCCTCAAGCTTCACCTTAAGCATGCTGATGAGCCTTTTTTGTTGGATTTGTTCGACAGAAAATCTTCTTGTTTGACGTTTATCTCTGCGCCTTGGATGTCAACAGACTTGCAGAGCCGATAACGCCTTTGATGACCTACTACTTTCATGCTTTCGGTTGATAAGAAATAGCCGTCAAAGACTACAGTACTTCTCCATCCGTGGTCGTTTTTCGTTGATGTAGCTCTCGCGGATTGTCAATAGCCTGGTACCTCTTTGTCAAATTACTTTATGAAAGAGGAGCCCTCCGTCAATTACGATGTCTAGCTGCGCGACACTTACATCCTTGGTCGTAGAGTTGAGTAGTTTATACAGCGCCGATTTAGTCGATTTCCTCCTCCCATTCTCACTGAATAGGGCAAATGGGAATGGAGCTAATTCATATTGCATGTACAGCTTTAAATCTTCGTCTGTTTTTTTGCTGATGTATATACGTCAGAATAGCAAGAATCGGTCCACGGGAATCTTTTTGCCGTTAATTTTGATCGATGAGCTCGTTTTACTTTACTTACCCAATTGCTTTAACATTTGAATTAAAATAGATAAAATAGTAAAGTATTATATATTATTGAAAGGAATTTAATGCTCCACAACATTTTGGTCGGCATTTATTGTTTGGGTGCATCGTTAAAGAGTTATCCAGTCGAAAAGAGCAAAAAATGTGAAGCAAAAATATTTTTTCCCCCAAAATTACCGTCTTTCAACAGCAGCAATGGTATCTCGAAAACTATGCAAGATATCGGAAAACTTGACAGACTAAAACTTGTAGCAAACTTAATCATCTTTCATTTTGTATAGGGTGGTCATTTCGCTAGGACTTATAGTTTCCGAGATATAAGCGAAAAACATAAAAAAGGGACCTTTAAACCCCCCTTCCCCTTGCGACTCAAGGGCTACGGGCTGGGACTTTAGATATGTTCACCTCCTAACTAGTCCAAATAAAGTTACAAAGTCAAAAATTGTATTCCAAACAATTTCCTTCTATACCTTTTCGTTGCCTGGCCTACTAGTGGCACGTCGCTTAGAGTTGAATGTTCAAGCAGGGACAGAGGACGAGAAGAACAGACTCAACCTCCTTCAGGCAAAGCCGGCAGATGGGATGCTCCAACCTTCATAAGTGCTAATGTATGGCGCAGTGTCCAGTAATCAAGCAAACAAGCGGCCTGACATTAGTTCTAAGGTGCCCTAACAATTCCCTTTAACGCCTCGATCTTTGGACGAGACCACCGCTCTACCTATAGTTTAAAACCGGTATTATTTATTTACAAGAATATCTCGCTCATTTAAGTAAAAAACCCAACATTTAAGTGACGAAAGCCAAACAACTTAAAATGGAACTGATTGATTGATTTTCAGAATAATCGGCTCAATTAAAAGGTAATAGGCTAATAGCTTAAATTGTCCGGCTTCGTCCAAAGGCAACTAGCACCCTTCACTAATCAATTATCCTCGTTAAAGTCGACCGGCATTGAATAAATGATTAAGGGTACCTTACCCATTCTCGATTTCTGATTTTTGTGATTTTCATTGGGCCGGTAAATGATGAAAAATCGACTTATGAGGTACGGATATATTTATACATGTAATTGAAAACCTTAAGAACAAGAAAAAAATGTAACATAGTTGTGTATGAACATTTTATAGCCTCTTTTTGCGGTCAACTAAAAGTCCTCTTTTTGGATGGCGGGCATGATTGTAATTGACTGGAACGTCTGAAACCAAAAAATCGAACGGAATTTTAAAGAGTTCATGTTTGGCTAGGGGATAGACTATTATTATTTGTTTAGTGCAAAAATTTACAAAATGGTGGACTTATGAATTTTTTTTTTTTTCAAAATCCGAGTTTTTTTGTAAACTATTAGGCTGTAATAATAGAAGATCATCATCAATCTTTTTACAAATAGTCTAAGTTATAGCTTTTGGTGTTTAGAAAAACATATCAAAATTTCAGAACGATCGCTTTTATAGTTTTTGACTTACAATGCCCGCCAATCGTAAAAACATAGTTTCGAGAAAAATGCGTTTAAAGTTTTTGAAGTAATTTTCCGCGCCACGGCGAAACTAAGCATTTGCGATTTGACGCGCCCACCATCAATCTGCTGGAACTCCAAGAGTATTCCGAATTTCGACTTGAAACTTTCAGGAAATATTTTTGAAGAGTTATAGATTCGAATAAGACAATAAAAAAAAAATCGATTTTTTGAAACCGAGAATGGGTAGGGTACCCTTAATGAAGTTTTTAAGTCAAACCAGAATAATCGATACCTATCTCGACGCCATAAGAAGGACTACAGTAATTTCCGGTTTTGCAATGAAGAAATACCAAAACATTGTTTTTCTGGTGAATTTGTTACTCCTGACATCGGCAGTTAAAATCGGTTTGAACAAAGTAACTGAGTTTGTTTTGAATTTGGAACGATTTTACAAATTTCAAAATGTTGTTTGTTTAACTTCGAGTAATTTTACACCAATATTCTTCAACGATGATTTAGTGGAAACTAGGATGAATATTCCATTTCTGTGGTTGACAGAGATGTCGAACTACACCTTGGGTGACAACCTGAACAAAGATGCTTTGATTTTGGTTTTCATTAATGGAAATGGTGATGAAATCTTCAGCACTTTGGATGTGACTCTAAAAGGAATGCGAACTGCAAAAGTATTATTTATTTTATCTGAAAATAGTTTGAAAACTGAGGAAATCATGGAATTGTTTGAATGGTGTTGGAGGATGTTCATCATGAATGCGGTGCTTATTTCAAAAGGATTCAGTGGTGAACTAATCCTAGTGAGTTACAGTCCATTCCCAGAGCTTCATTTGATGAATAAAACTGGATCAGAAATATCAGACATTTTTCCGAATAAATTTAAGGATCTTAAAGGATACCAGCTTTGATCACCAATTTTACCAAGTCCACCTTTTGTGTTCAAGTACGTCAATGAGGACGGGAGGGAAGTTATATCTGGATTTGCTGCTTCAACATATCTTCTATTTATAAAAGCATTAAATGCTACTTTCAAAGAAATAGTCGTAAAGGATCTTGAAACTTGGTACGATCCAAAAATGTTTCCTAATATGATGAGAAAATACCACATTCATATTGTGGCTAGTTGTTATATGGAAAGTATTGAAGGACTATCACTGACATACCCAATATTATTCTCGAAGTGGGTGCTTGTAGTCCCATCATCACAACCAATTCCTAAATCCAAGTACATTTCGATACCTTTTAAAAAAGAAGTTTGGATACTATTATTCATATTTGCAACATTCATAACCTTTGCAGGATACTTCACTGGAATTAAAACAAATCACCATAAAAAATTTGGAGAGCTTTTACTAAACACTATCAGTGCTATAATTTATTTCCCTATACGTTTTCTTGAATCGAAGGAAAAACTTTTGTGGAAATTGTTTTACCTACAAATATTAATCCTTGGTTTTATTCTATCCAGCATTTACTTGGCTCATCTAGCATCTTTTCTCACAAAGACTATATACTCCCATGAAGAACAAAACCCAGAAAAAATTCTAGAAGCAGGTCAAAAACTGGGTATAGCCACGTGGAAAGTTGACTTGTTAAAACATAAATTTAAATATTTGGATAAATTTAAAAATAACTATTTAGATACAAACATCTTTGAAACTACACATGGAGCTCTGTCACTTAACGATTCACTGGGATATATAATAAATAGGGAAATATGGCAATTAGCTTGGCAGCAACAAGCCCTTTTAAAACGTCCAAGGATGCGTGCAGTTGATATGGACTTAATAGAACGGCCGGTGTTTTTGTTTGTTCAACTCGACTCACCATTAGCAGAACCATTGTCTTCGTTTATAAGAAGACTACATGAACACGGATTTTATGTAAGATGGAAATGTATGAACTTTCATGAAGGGGTTAGCGCTGGATTGGTGCAGAGATTTCGGGATATCCAAGATCCCTTTCATGATTTGCCAGTTGAACATTTAAGTCTTATATTTGAATTATATGGAATCGCGACAACTATCAGCGTTATCGTTTTTTGTTTAGAGTTGTTCATTCAGTCTTTTTAATAAAGGATATTTTGTGTGAAAACTTGTTACATTATTGTGTTCAAAAATAAATGTAGAAAATAAGCAAGTATTTTTCGAAAGTAAAGCGATTGAAAGTAATTCCTTGTATTCGCACTTTGTTACTATCAAAACTCCAAGAAATAGCTCGGATTTACCCAGGTTTGGCAAATGTGTTGATGATAAAGTTGAAGTTTAAGTTTACTGCACATATACCAATGGAGACACGACGTGAAATTATCTGTCTGTCACTTAAACCCAGAACCCTCATGGAAACAGCATCGAGTTAACTGGATGGAGGGGAAAAGTGTTATATGTACATAAAAACTTGACGTTCCCAAATTTCCTACAAATTGGAAAATCCTTGCAACAAAAAAAAACAAAAACTCCTAAACGGAAAATATATCTCACGACAAAATCCAAGTTGAAATAAGATACTTCCCTTCACGGGAAACGACGAAGACAAAAGCAATTTGAGCTTTTCCGTCGGCGAGATAATTTTCGCAAATATTTGCAACCAAAATGTGGGAATCTAAAAGTGCCATACAGCAATTTTTGCATGTTAAATTGCAATTATGCAATTACATGGATACTTTTTGAGGATAGTAAAATAACTTTTAAAAACGATACGCAGAGTCTTGATTTTAACTTCGATCGCGGCGCATCGAATAATAATAAAAATAATTTAAAGAAAAAAACGCGGTCGGTGGTGGTCACGCTGGCACCGTGGCGGTTGCTTCGGCACCGTGGCGGCTGCCAATACAAAACTCATTTAAATTGCAATATTTAATAAATTAACGATTTTTAAATGCATTTTAAGAATAAGTTAAAAAACAGATAATAAAAATTTAAAATTAATAAATAAAAGTAAAAAACAATTTTTTTGTTGTGACTAGTAAATATAAAAAACAAAATAAAAGTAAATTAAATAATGATAAATTAAAATATCTATTTTTGTTGTTTGTTACCCCTAAGAAAAAATAAAAAAAAAATTGTGCTAAAAAATAATTATTGTGAGTGTTGTTTTTTATTATAACAAAAGCTTTCTGTAAACTCCAGGAATACTTTACTTCGGTTCATTGAAACACAGTAAATGTCAAGTTACCCTACGCCTACCAGCGGGGGCTCCCCACGCGCATATGAGTGTACGGGAATTAACCCAGCGACTAATTTTATTGTATGTCAGACGAACTACTGAGTCAGTCAAACATAGTATTCAGGCCAATTCTAAACTACGCTGGATTGCTGGAATTGATTCCGCTGGAATTTTTTTTACATCGGTAACATAAATTCTGCTGTAACGGAGAGTAATTTCGAAATAAAAATGTATGCTACTATGTAAGAAAATTCCATCTGAATAAATTCCGTGCACGTGCTGTATCGGATCGTGCTGACCAGTTCAAAGAAGCACACACTCCTCCAAAACTGTTATTTGGTAACAAGCTTTCCTAAAAGTGATAGAATATAGTTCACTTTATTGTGAATCGAAAGATGGGTCAACGGTGTACAAAACAACATGTGGTTTATGAACGAACGAAAGCGTGGCCTGAAAACGCTGGTCTTCCGTTTACTGAGCCCAAAGCTGTAACTGTACTGATTAACAGCCTGAGAAAACAAGTACACTTACGAATCAGGGTATGGGAACAAATCATTCACTCAATGTGGGCAGCAGCGTTGGACAAAAGGCCTATAAACATAAAATGAAGAGCGGCATACTGATCTGTAACTGTTTCCACCCTATGTCCCATGAGGGATTAAAGAGAAATACTGTCTAAAGTTAAATAATTATTTAGATAAAAATAAAACTTTTTAATATAGCACGTTTTTATAACGAACTAAAAAGTATAAAATAATTTCTCCTAGCCCCATACAGATTTAGAACCTCAAACATATTCCTAACACCATACAGATAGTCCTGAAAATTTGTGATTGTGAATTTTTTAATTTGATATTTTCAAGCAGAATTTTCTGAAAAATGCACTGCGGCTGTATAGAGTGCGCAGTGCATTATTAATACTAATAAAATGAGGCCAAGTTGATGTTCATATATAAACGAATAAGGGAGTTACTGCAAAAAACCGCTAAAAATCGCCTTTTTAAATGCTCATAACTTTAACAAACAAAATGATTTTGTTATGAAACTTGTGAAAAGTATAGTCTTTGAGGAGTGCAATAAAAGCATTTTTGAAAATTTCATTCATTTTTCATTGCGCTCCTTTAATCCCTCATGGGACATAGGGCGGAAACAGTTGCCCTCCAGCGGACTCTATTTTGCGCGACAGCTCTTAGCTCCGACCAGGATCTCCCAGTTGTTGCAGCTTCTGCTGGTAGGGTTCTCCTCCACGTTGTTCTAGGTCTTCCGACTCGACGGGATCCTTGCGGATTCCACTCGAGGGCCTGTTTGGCTAGATTTTCGTTTTCGCGTCGCAAGGTGTGGCCAACCCAATTCCATTTCCTTCGTCTGATTTGGTCGTCTATCCTTTCTTGGCCGGCACGGCGCCATAGTTCTTCGTTTGAAATTCTATCCTGCCAGCGGATTTTTAGGATACAACGCAGGCATCTGTTGATGAAGACTTGTAGGCGCCCTGTGATGAATTGGGCGACTTTCCATGTTTCGCAACCGTACAAAAATACTGCCTTAACGTTGGAGTTGAACAGCCGCAATTTGGTGTTAGTTGAGATCTCCGTTGATCTCCATATGCGGAACAGGCATGCATATGCGCCTCGTGCTTTATTTATTCTGGAACTGACATCTTCTTCTGCACCGCCATTTTCGGTAATAATACTACCGAGGTAGCAGAATTTATCGACCAGTTCCATGTCACGGTTATTCAGCGCTGTCCGTTCAATGGTGTTTGCATTTATCCGCATTTCTTTAGTTTTAGTTGGAATTAGCCTTAAGCCTGCTGGACTACTTTCTGTTGCCAAATTGTTAAACAAGTTTTTGAGGTCCTGGTGTCTGTGGGCCAGCAAACAGATATCATCTGCGTAGTCGAGATCCTTAAGGCGGTCTAACAAACCCCATTGTATGCCGCCTGTTCTATTATCTAGACCGCCGACAAGGACGTCATTTATTACTATAAGAAATAGTAATGGCGAAAGTAGGCATCCTTGTCGTACTCCTGAGCTCACCTCGAAGCTGTCGGATAATTTTCCGTTATGGAGAACTCTGCATTTGGAATTGTTATATAGGGCTTTTATCAATTCTATTATTTTATCAGGCAGTCCACGTCGCCCTAGTGCCTGCCATATAAAGCTCCTATTGACCGAGTCGAACGCTTTCTCATAATCTACGAAAGCAAGGTAAAGGGAGGATCGGAATTAAGTAGACTGCTCCACTATTATTCGTAAGGTGTTGATATGATCAATACATGAGCGGCCCTTCCTGAATCCGGCCTGCTGCCTCCTAAGCGCTCGGTCTACTGCCTCACTTATCCTAGATAGTAATATTTGGGACAAAATTTTTCCCACTGTAGATAGTAAACAGATGCCTCTCCAGTTGTCGCATATTGTTAGGTCCCCCTTTTTTGGTATTTTGACTATGATACCTTCCGTCCAATCCTCCGGAAAGGTACAGGTGTTCCATGCTATTTCCAGGATTGGCTGAAGCGCATCTGCTATGAGCTTGAATCGGCTTTCAACAATTCTGGCGGGATGCCATCTTTTCCAACTGCTTTACCATTGGCCATCGCATGAATTGCGGTTACTATTTCCGTCTTGGATGGGGCCCGTGAGATGATTCTTATCGGCTGTGCATTGTTGCTGGTTTCCTGAGGTTCCTGTATAAATGAACCATCCAGGGCGGCGAAGAAGTAATCTCTCCATCTTTGGAGCTGCTCCTCGTCGCTGCACAGCAGCCTTCCATCCGCACTCTTAACGGCATGCTTTTTAGTAGAGTGCTTTCCCGAGAGCTGTTTAGTGATTTGGTACAGCACCTTACTGTTGCCTGTGTTTGCCGCATTTTCCGCTTTTTCTGCGAGCTCATTTATCTGTTGCCTTTTATCACGCCGGACACTTCTCTTTACCTCCCGGTGTAATTGGGAGTATTCCCGTTCCAGTTGGTAACGTCTTTCAGGGTCGCTTGTAGAGTTTACGTTATTTTTTAGGGCTCTCCTGCGTTCTATTTTTAGCCAGGTTGTGTCCGAGATCCAGTGTTGCTGGTTTCTTTGGACATAACCGATGCTCGTTTCCGTAACCGTCAATATTGCGCCCTTTGTCCTACTCCACCCACAGCTCTTCAATATTTGTGTCGTCAGAAACGTTGTGCTGGTTTAATATTTGTTGTAGGTTTCCAGGTTTTTGAAAATTTGCAAAATAATAAACAGTTTTTGCGAAATACCGTTTTTTCGAGAAAAAAAAAAAAAGATCCTTGGCGAATTCGATTAGCTCATAGCCATTAGCACCTACAGAAACGGGTTTGGGCTTAAAATGTTCTGGAAGAGTTATACTATCTATTATTTTTGCGCGCACATTGTTACTTCATTGGAAACATGCGAAATGATGACCGCAAAAGCGAAAAAAAAATTTGCCATTTGCCAACAAAATTCCATTAATTCATACAAACTTACATTTATTGCCTATCAAAAGGTGTAAATTTTTTTTCCTGACTTAAGGCAAATATTGCAAACTCCATTTTTTCTGTTTCCAATGCGCTACAATAAATAATAAATAGTCAGGGCTCATTACTCTGGAAGTTGATAAGCTACAACAGCCCTGATGTTTAAAGTTTTAGATAGGTAGGAGTATTCTGCGTGCACTGATGTCTTACTCATGAAAATATCTTATAGGGCTACCAAAATACAAATTGATATCTAAAACTGTAAAAAAAAATTAAAAACGCCCTAGCTGCTAAACCGCTACGATTCCCTCCTCCCTCCCATACAATTTTTTGTTCGTCTATCGAAAACCTATCCACAGCCGGCCGCTTTGTTTACTAAGTAAATACACCCTATATATTCAAAAATATGTACATACATATATGTATTCAGAAATATGTATATGCCTGAAATAAATATTTAATATATTGTATTTTTGTTGTTTATATATATATGTATATATATATATATATATATATATATATATATATATATACATATATACCGGGTGTTTTTTTTAAAACTTGACACGCAATTCTTGAACAAAGGAGGGGTGACAGAGGGAAACCTGTTATACAAAAGATGTCTGATATGGAGGGGGACATCGATTGGGTATAGTGCGCACCCCCTCTCTTCCACCCCCTGACCCGGGGGGGGTAACTTTTTTTTTTAAATGGCAACCCCTATTTTTTATGCAAGATTCAGATTCCTGGGATGAAAATAAACATCTTTTATCCCAAGCATTTTTTTCTATCATTTGTTTTTACTCCGGAAACTTTGATTGAAATCGTCATTAAGGGGAGCTTTCGGTGGATTTTTTTCAAAAAATCCAATTTTTTTTTTGTTACTTTGAACATCTAAGAATACAGCAAACTCTTGAAACTATTTTTGCTGTATTCTTAGATGTTCAAAGTAACAAAAAAAAAAATTTGGATTTTTTGAAAAAAATCCACCGAAAGCTCCCCTTAATGACGATTTCAATCAAAGTTTCCGGAGTAAAAACAAATGATAGAAAAAAATGCTTGGGATAAAAGATGTTTATTTTCATCCCAGGAATCTGAATCTTGCATAAAAAATAGGGGTTGCCATTTAAAAAAAAAAGTTACCCCCCCCCCGGGTCAGGGGGTGGAAGAGAGGGGGTGCGCACTATACCCAATCGATGTCCCCCTCGATATCAGACATCTTTTGTATAACAGGTTTCCCTCTGTCACCCCTCCTTTGTTCAAGAATTGCGTGTCAAGTTTTAAAAAAAACACCCGGTAGGTATATATATATATATATATTAAATTGTTGTATAATAATAATTATAATCACATATATTTTTAACGTTTTAATTGTTGTTATTATTTACTATTTAATGAAATTCTGCCATACCAAAGGGGAGCCCCTGTGCACGCCACTGCTTTTTAGTCTTGTGTGTGACATTTTGCAATCAATTTTTAACATCTTGATGATATTATGACGGATACATGCGGAAAATTGTTACCTAAGTCTACTAATAATATACCAATCTGTTTATTTTCAAATTCCTGTAAATTAAAATGAAGAAGTAAGCTAAATTTATTTTATTTTATTTTTATTTCAATAATAGCTGTGTCTCTTTATGCAAGGACGTAGCCAGGGGAGGGGTTTTGGGGGTTCAAACCCCTCCCGAATGAAAAAAGACATCGCAGATAGCATGAAAAATTAAATAATAATAAATAGTTTTTCTTCAATTGTATAGGTACTAAATTTGAGATAGGCAGAACACCATTCAAATCGCATTTTTTCTTCTTAGAAATACGTTTGGCGACAGCTATGTATAGCGCGAACCAAACTAGATGAGGTTTCTCAAAAGGCTATTTTCCATGCGCAGTAGCATTCTTGGTACATTTCGAAGCGGAAATTTGAAAATACATAAGCAAATGTCTTATTCATATGTGCGCAATGTTTATTGGTGTGTAGTTTGCATTTCCGAAGAAAGGAAAAAATATCTAGATGACTATGTATAAAAAAAGTAAAAAAGTATAGGGGGAAGGGGAGGTCTCATTTACACAGATCATTATTATGATTCTTACAAAAACCCATTCTGCCGTCACAACATCCACGACTGTTCTGAACTGCCGCGGGTCTCTGTGTGAGATTGCCATTCAGTTTCATATAAAACTTTGTTGGATTCCTAGACATAATAGGATTAGGGGAACCGTAGGCAGATGAGCTTGCTAGACAGGGAACCGAAGTGGAAAGGACACCCCACTTAACCCGGATAGGAATGACCTACAAACTAGCTTGGAGGAAAATCAGCTTAGCTCGAGATGGGTTGAGATGGACTACAGCAACGGTGTTCCGCACTCTTCATGCAATCTGGCCAACTTTGGACGCAAAGCGTTCAAAATTTCTAGTTTTGTTAAACATAAAGGAGATAACCCACGTAGTAAATGCGCTGATCGGTCACTGCCCCTTTGGCCGGCACGCCGAAAGATTAAGACTTCCCCACAACGACTTATGCTGATGTTGTGGTAATGAAGAAGAGGAAGAAACTGTCTCCCATCTTCTCTGTACATGTCCCGCCCTCGCAAGGAAAAAGGGACCTTCCTTGGCTCACCCTTCCTTGATGCATTGAACGAGCTGCAAAATACTGGGGTCCCTGAACTCTGTCGCTTTATCAAAAGCTCTAAATGGCTTGAAATAGCCTGCACTTTGTTCCAACACTAGAATGGCTAATGGCATCACAATGGGCCCAATAGCGTGCCATTTCAACCTAACCTACAAAAACCCCTCCCGAAGCAAAATCCTGGCTACGTCCTTGTCTTTATGATCTTTTTTACTATTTCCACTCTTTTACTGAAAAGCTTTTAGATGGCTTTTGATTGTATTTAACTGCTTTCTTCATATAAAAACATCTATAAATTAAATTTCAGTCGTAATTGTCTAAAACTTTTATCTTTCATTTTACTTTTAAAAATTTACCGTATTAGTTTCCATTATGTAACTGGTGTCCATATTAAATTTTGAATTACGTCACATAGCTTATTTTATTGCACATGGCATATCCAAACAACATAGCCTATTGTATTCTACTAATGATGCCCTTTCATCTGATGTCCATGTTGAAGGGGTTGTAAAGAAAACTGTAATACGCCCTCTTGAGATGACCGACATGAACCTAATGATATATTGAGCATACTATATTGCTTATGGTGTTCTACTTATCATACTCTTTCATTTGATACTCATCTCGAAGGGGTTGTGAAGAAAATGGTAATCCACCCTCTTGAGATGGCCGCCATGGATCAAATTATAAATCGAGTATACTATATTGCTTATGATGTTCTACTTATCATACCCTTTCATTTGATACCCATGTCGAAGGGGTTGTGTAGAATATTTCAATCCGCCCTCCTGAGACGGCCGCCATGAATATAAAGGTATATTGAGTATTGCATTGTCATCGGAGCTAAAGCTGTATGCAAAATTTCAGCATGATAGAATATCCGGAAGTATTTGAAAATCGATTGCAAAATTTGTTCCTTGAAGAAAACAGTAATCCGTCCTCTTGAGACGGCCCCAAGGATCTAACGGTGTAGTGGGTATTCCATATTACATTGTCATCGGAGCTGAAGCTGTGTACAAAATTTCAGGGTGATCGGGTAACCAGAAGTATTCAAAAAATCGATTGCAAGATTTGTACCGGACAAACAGACAGACAAGAAAGCGAGCTAATAAAAACGTATTAAAATAGATACATGCGTGCGTTCAGTGCGTGAGGTGTGTGCGGCTAATTTCCGCTGACAGATGGTTGCGTGATTGGGTTCCGTTTAGTCTTTTACAAATAACCAAAAAAATCTAAGCAACGAATGCATGTGGCTGTTGTGTGTGCTGCTTGTGTTTGGTTATTTGTGGCTTTAGCGAATGCGGAATAGTTGGAAGTAGACCATCTCTTGCGCTGCGTGCGTTCTGTTTACGTAACTATGTCAGTTTGCATTTGAATACACGCGGGCACCAACGTACCCATGTATCTGACTCCAGCCTAAACGACCTTCTCGCATACTGCACATACAGGACCATATCCAACAATGCGGCGTGTATGATAGCGAGAATTACTGGCGATACAGGCTAGAGAAGACATGCGCCTTTATGATCAAGAATATGTCAGAGGGGACACAAGTTCTGTGTGGCGATAGATGACGCACTGCGAATCTGTAATGTAACAGCAAGGCAAGTGAGACGAGTCTGTTAAGAGTCGGTGGACCCTCAGACTTTTCTCAAACGTGGATGAAGGGTGAAAAGAGAGAGGAAGTGATTTACGGCCTTACACAGTTCTTGAGTGGAAGTGGATATAGAAAATACTGTGACTAGTATGGCTATGTAGCCTGCACGTCTTCCTTTGTTGTGTCAGATTGAGCGAATTTAGGCCGGGACCAGAGGCCTTTTTTGTGTTACACGCTCAGGTACTTATAATGGAAGGTTGTCGAGCACCATCAGAGACGGCTCTTTCATTGGGCGGTATGGTGCACTTGCACCGGGCGCAATTTGACGGATGCGCGATTTAAGATTTTGGAACATACGTATATAAATCTGTTCCCGTGCCTTCATTTTCATAAATTAAAGGAATTCACTTTTATTTCCCCGATTTCTTTTTTCCAGTTTATTCCAGTGGGGCCCGCTCATCATGTTTTTATCCGAAGCTTCCCTGCACCCCCAAAACGAATTTTTAGTGGTGGGGAATAGTCCGGCAATTGTTCGATAAAAATTTTAAATAGCAACCCCCACTTTTTTTCACGGATTATGATTCTTCGAAGAAAAATATGAAACTTTTGTCTTAAATTTTTTTTATCCGAAGCTTCCCTGCACCCCCAAAACGAATTTTTGGGGGTGGAAAATGTCCGAGAACGGTTCGTTTGGGGGTGCAGGGAAGCTTCGGATAAAAAAAATTTTAAGACAAAAGTTTCATATTTTTCTTCGGAGAATCACAATCCGGGAGAAAAAATAGGGGTTGCCATTTGAAATTTCAGACTTACCCCCACCCCCTGCGAGGGGGTGAGTGGGTGGGGGTTAGTTTCGTGTGCAAACGATTCTACCCTCCAACCTGAGCGACTTTTGCTACAAACTTTTTTCACGAAAACCTACCCTTCAGGAAATATCGAACCGTTCCCACCGTTGGGGGGCCTCGGTGGTCTAGAGGTAAGGCGCCTGACTACTATCCCAGAGGTCCCGGGTTCGAATCCCGGCCAGCCCCACGGTCCTTCGCCTTTTCCACTTTCCCACCCACATAACTTCCCTTCTTTCTTCTCCCCTCTTTACATTCCTGATTCCTCCTGTCGTAGCCTTCGCTAGTCTTTCCCCGCTCCATCAAGCGCATGTCATCGATTGGCTGATGAGATTCAACTCGTTTCAGGAGGCATAACACTCCAGCGAGTTGTTTCTCAAAATGCCCCGATGCCAGAGTCGCGAAATGGTTGGAAGTAGGTGGAATAAAATATCGCGGCTGGGTTGTGGCAGCTCCTTCCTACTTCTCTATCTCTCTTTCTACTCCCTATCTTCCGGCTAGAGCTGCTGTTCGACATTCTATAAGAAAAAAAAACCTAGATTGTCGAACAGTACAAAGGGGCTTTCCCTAAGCCTCTAGTCTATCACATAAAAAAAAAAAGGTAAGATGTATAATTCTTGATATTGATTCTTTTTTTATTATAAAAGGAAGGCTTTATATATTAGTTAATCGAAAAAATTAGCAATAGAACTTTGCGCGTTTTCGAGAAAATGTCATTTAAAGAACCTCCTACGAAAAAATATACACTACCACAAATTTTAAGCCCTGTGTCACAAACCAATGAACTTATCATATAATACAAAATTAAATAAGAATTAACATACCTTGCTTGATCACCGACATAATACACGTCCATAGATTTTATCGTTAAACGTTAGAAATTAATGATTTTATGTCGCGCATAAACTGGCATTCCTTTTTTCGCAGAAGTATTATTTTGCCTAAACTATGAACTTTATGCCCATGCGCTCGATGACTCATAACGATCAGCGACTTAATATTTTTACACGTGATCTGATACATTATTACAACTACGATGATACAATTGTTTTGAAAAATTTCCACATTTTGAAAATTGAGTTTTGAGCAGAACCTCCTATGAGCGGGCCCCACTGTGCGTCTGTCCCCGAAATAATGCGGATCTCGCGGGTGAAAGAAGTTACACAAATTTAACTAATTTCTGTCTTTGCACTTTATCATGCAAGAAGAAGCGGAGGAGTTTTTTCCCCTCGTACAGGAAGTTTCTCAAAATTTTTATAAAATTTCTGTCCAAGTAAGTTTTCATCCGGTAGTGAATTTCCAATGAAATAAGAGGAGCACATGTAGTGTATTTAATTAAATACGCACGTGCCGTAACTTTTGGGGACTTGTGAAAGTGCGACCATAACTATCACTGGAAGCTGTCCTGAAAATGACAAAATGTAAAGTTGTCGTGTCGAGGTCTACATGACAGTGGGTAGGTTTTGCACTGTCTTTTAAGGATCACCTCTGAGCACCGAGCGCAGCCAGTTGTATAATGCCTTATTCTGATTTGAAGGCTCTGTCAGGATGGATGTTTTCGTGAGTTCCTTCCGTACAGACCAAAGGCAGGACGGATGCCAAGAAGGAAACCTAGACAGCCGCCGGCTGTTATGTCCAAAAAGTCTAGGCCCGTAGCACCAGTTTCCATATAATCTAGGAGGAACATTCCCATAAACCAGGGAAGCAGGAACCTCAGAACAAGAAAAAAATAAGGGTGCAACCGCAATTACCCTCCTACTAGAACAACAAGGAGACCCGGACCGCCGCTGCTCTGCCTTATCGTTCTGGACTCACTGAAGGACAAGAAGAGCCGGAGTGGAGTTGTTGAGCCCAGGGAGCATACCAAGGCCCGCTTACGGTAATTCCTTCCAAACAGACCGAAGACAGGACTGCGGTCGGGAAGCTTGAACAGCCAAGTGTAAGCGACAAGCCACTAAGCATTGGAGATGCGTGTAGTACAATAGGCCAGGCGAATGGCCGCGATAGTTTTGAGCCCAATATCTCACCCCAAAAAAGTTACTCATTAAGTGAATGAACAGACCTTCTTCTTCGAGAATCAGAAGTAAATATTAACTAGAAAAATCCAAGAGAGAGGAAAATCTGTCATTCATTCATACTGTTCTGGAACACATTTTGAAAATTCTTTAACAGGCGCCATATCAACTCATTGGGCACTATGGGAACACTTTTAAATCTTGTTCCATTATTTGTTAAAAGAGGCAAATGAATGAAATGTAGAGAAAAAAAACCCAAAGTGTTACAGTGGGTCAATGAAAAATGGCGAACTAGTTACTAGATCTTGGCTGTTTTATTAAATAACAAAAAAAATCATCATGGGCTTTGTGGGAAACTTTTTTCTGTCCCTTTCCATTCTCCTTCACTGCGATCATGATATATAGCATTATGCACCGGGCGCGAAAAAACCAAGCACCTGGGCTAACAACATGACTGGTAACCTTTCAAGAACAGAATTAATATATTAAATTTTCCAAATAGACCTCGTTATGTGATTCCTAAAAAAGCCGACATTAAGATTCGATCAGCTTGCAACTAAAAGTACACTTAATTATTGTTGAATGGTTTATTGAATATTGATTTTGTTTCGTTAATTGAACCAACCATTCATTTCGAAAGGCAAATTACTTCTATAAGTAATAAATTATCCATATCAAAATGACTGGTCTGAATGAATAATTGATTAATGAATTTCGTAAGTGCAACGCTTATTCTCGATGGCTGTCTTAAATGTCATATGGAGTAATCCTTATACGATTTTTCAATGACGATATTCAAATATATAGTTTTTTTGGCAAATTTCTTACTCTTGACATCGGCAATTAAAATCGATATGAAAAAATTAACTGAGTTTATTTTAAATTTGGAAAGATTTTACAAATCTCAGAATATAGTTTGTTTAACTCCGAGTGATTTAAAACCAACAATCTCTAACGAAGTTTTGGTGGAAACTAGGATGAATATTCCATTTCTGTGGTTAACAGAGACGTCGAACTGCACTTTAAGAAACAATCTTAATAAAAACTCCTTGATTTTGGTTTTCATCAATGGAAATGACGATCAAGTCTTCAGCACTTTGGATGTGGCTTTAAAAGGAATGCGAACTGCAAAAGTGTTATTTATTTTATTTGAGAAGAGTATCGAAACTGAAGAAATCACGGAATTGTTTGAGTGGTGTTGGAAGGTGTTTATCATTAATGCGGCTCTTGTTTCAAAAGGATTCAGTGGTGAACTAATCCTAGTGAGTTATAGCCCATTCCCAGAAGTTCATTTGGAGAATAAAACTGGATCAGGAATATCAGAAATTTTTCCAAATAAATTTAAGGATTTAAAAGGGTACCAGCTAAGATCACCAATTCTACAATATCCCCCTTTCGTGTTTAAGTACATCAATGAACACGGAAAGGAGATTATATCTGGGTATACAGCTTTAACATATCTTCAATTTATTGAAACTTATAATGCCACATTTGAAGAAATTTTCGTCGACAATCTTTTCGCTTCATATGATACAAAGCAGTTTGCTAATATGTTGGCAAAAGAAAAAATTCCTTTTATGGCCATCAATTATTGCGAAAGCATTACAGGTATATTCTCTTTAACATATCCAATATTATTTTCGAAGTATGTGCTTGTTGTACCAACATCAAAACCGCTTGCAAAATCGGCATACATCTCGTTGCCATTTAAAACAGAAGTGCTATTTATAATTGAAGAGCGATATTCCAAAACGTGCTAAGTTCTTATGATGTGGGAAATAAAAAAAAACTGAATATCACTTTCACTCTCGCCTAAAGGGCTGTAATATTATTTCCTTTCTCAAAAAACCGATAAAAGAAACTATTATTTATAAAAATATAAATAAATTTGCTACATTTTATATGAAAAAAATGGTTTTATTTATGGTGGTACATTTTCATAATGTACTAAGTCAATTTCTTAGTACATTTTGAAATAAAATTTCATAGTAAAATTATGATACTATGGTAAATGTTTTCAGTCCTCAGAAAGTTCAGCCCAGCAAAAGAAAGAATAGTATTTTTCAAATCTTTATTTTTAATATAAAAAAAACATTAAAAAATTCAATATGAATACTAGCTATTGAAATTGATGGAAAATTCATTTGTATGACCCATTATACATCGGAATGAGTATGATTTGTGATAAATGTTTATGTGAATGCATAACTACTACGTCATAGATTGGAAAGCAATACAATATTAAAATTAAACAAAAATTGACTTAGTACGTTTTGGAATATCGCTCTTCAATTGTTATCTTCATCGCCGTTGCAGGATATTTCACAGGAAGTAAAACAAACTACCATCAAGAATTCGGAGTGATTTTACTACACACCATCAGTGCTGTAATTTATTTTCCTGTACAATTCCTTGAATCTAAGGATAAACTACTTTGGAAATTATTTTACATACAAATTTTAATCCTTGGATTTATTCTATCAAATTTTTACTTAGCACATTTAGCATCCTTTCTCACAAGAACTGTATATTCTCATCAGGAAACTGATCCACAAAAAATTCTAGAAGCTGGTCAAATATTGTCTCTTAGATCATGGCAAGTTGATATCTTATCACATAAATATGATTATTTTGCTAAAGTCAAAAAGAACTATATAGATTTAGACGTCTTTGAAGTTCTACATCAAGTTCTCGCTCTAAACGAATCATCTGCATATGCATTATACAGAGAAACGTGGGAGTTAACATCACAGCAACAAGCACTTTTAAAACGTCCAAGGATGCGTGCAGTTGATATAGACTTAGTAGAAAGACAAACGCTTCTTTATGTTCAATTCGATTCACCATTTGCCGAGCCATTGTCGTTGTTCACAATAAGACTACATGAACATGGATTTTATTTACGATGGAAGTCTCAAATTTTTAATGAAGGTGTAACGATTGGATTGGTGAAGAGATTCAGAGATAGTCAAGCTCCGTTTGAAAGATTATCATTTAGTCATTTGGAATTGATGTTTCAACTAGTGGGAATCTTAATACTGTTTAGTGTTATAGTATTCTGTTTGGAGGTGGGCATTTATTTTTTTAAATCATACAAAAAAAGGGAATTTGTTATGTACTGGTAGAAACTGAAAGTAACACATCGATGGATTCGTCTGGTTTAGTCATCAAAAGTAGTAATAAAAATCACACATTGTTCTGTTTAAATTATGCCATTAAATAAAAAAAGATTTGATATGGATTTAATTGTTTTAGTGAACACTTTTAGAATAAGTAAAAACAATTGATAGATTTACATTGCCTAAGGCTATTATAATGACTTACTTCTAGTACCTATTTGCACAGGTAAGAGACCTGGCTTACACAAGTGTAGCAGTGAGATCGCCTGGACTCCGTGGCTGGCATTTGGAACGTTCACGAACCAGTTTTTGAATGCAATATAATATATAGTTCCACGGAATAAATAAATGATTTTTCTTTTTGCCTGTGGTTTTGGCCCATATTTGCCGAGTCTCACACAATAAAAGAAAACCTGCTCTACATTATCCAGTTATAACCCTGAGCTATCGTGCTCGGCCACAACCTTCTATACTACAAAGCCATGTACGGCAGTTGTGTGTGTATTATTTTGTGGTCCGGCTGAAACGTCAAACCTAACAAGGTTATGTACGAAAATACTCAAATCGAACGCGGTAAAATTATTTCGGCGCGAATAATTTTATGAAAATAATTACATATTGCTGTGAAAGAGAGAGGGAATTATTATTTTTTGTTTGTTCGGTGAACTAATTATGTTAAAAGAAAGTTATTTAGTTGATATGCCTGACAACAATTAAATTAAAACGTTGGCATGGAAGTAATACCCAAAAATTATGAATTTTAGTTAAATTTTAGTGTTTTTTAGTGCCATACAGTGGGCCAACAATAGTAATCGAATTTGCAGTGATTTTAAAGTGAATAGTATCTTCATTATGGTGTAATTATTTAAGATATAAGTGCAGAAAATATGAAACAAAGTGCTAAGGTTATTGTTTCGTGTATCCATGCCGAATGGATTATAACCGCTTGCCACGTAAACTTCTCTGGCGAGACCGTCCTGCAGACTGGAGAATACAGCGATCGGCACCGAAGAAAACCTGGTTGAAGAATATCGAGGGTGACTTAAAGAATCAACGATTATCAATTACCGAGGCTCGAGACACCGCCAAAAACCGAGAAGAATGGAAGCGAATCGTGAATAGAGTTCGGGACCCAGCGGCACCGACAGCAGCGTATCCGTTGTGGGGACGTCCCGCTCGGACCGTCAGCTAACGGATCAAAGAAGAAGAAGGTTATTGTTTTGTTTGACATTTGAATTGGGGCATATTTTGTGCATTTATGTATAAATATTTAATTTTGGATATAAAATCATTCTAGACTGTGGGTATAGCAGTAATCGGCAAAATGTGCAATGGCTTTATATCCAAGATAAAACCTTCATAAATGCATATATGCCCCAATTTAAATGGCAATCAAAACAATAACTTTAGGTCTTTCGTCTTTAGCATTTTTCTGCACGTAATTTTTATTATTTACCACCGCACAACATGAAAAACTCAACATTTTTTTCTAATGAAACACGGGATAACCACCGCGAATGTAAACAAAGTGGCCACCTTTACAATGAACACATTTAATCACTCAATTTTTTTAAATTTCTTTAATCAAATCACATGAGGTTTACATGAATATAATAGTTTCCACTGTAAGACACTAAAAAACACTAAAATCGAAATAAACTTCTTAATTTCTAGGTATCACTTCCATGCCAACGTTTTAATTCAATTGTTGTCAGGCATATCGACTAAATACCTTTCTTTTAACATAATTATTTCACTAAACAATAACAAAAAATAATTCTAAAATCCACTTCTCCATACGATTTGACAGAAACTGAATATTGCACCCGGACCACCGAATTGCTTACATGTGTGTGTGAACATGGCATGAGCATGGCTTTCTATATAGAAGGTTGTGGCTCGGCACAATGGAAGTATTTTTGTAATCCTCCATTTCTTCTCAATACCTACGTGAGTTCGTAACTCACTTCCCCACACTCTCTCGTAACCCATCTATTTACTTTTGGGATAAATCTGAGGGTCCACCGACTTTTAACAGACTTGTCTCACTTGCCTTGCCCTTACGTTACAGACACATCACCTAGTGCGTCATTTGCAGTCGCACTGACTTTGTCTGACGCATGGCTTCTCTCGATAGTATCTCTCACGCTGCATTGTTGGTAATGGCTCTGTATGCGCAGCATGCGCGATGGGCGCTTAAGCTGGAGCAAGACCCTCTCAACTACAGGCCCCGAAGGAGAGTTTTTCATGGTGGTCAACCCAGTCCAAAAATTCACCGGAGTGAGCGGAATAAACATGGCGCGGAATAAGTTCGGGAATGTTTTGGTTATAGTTTTGCAGTAAAAAGTGATAAAATATTGTATTTTAACACTTTTAACTGCACTTGGATTTACCAGTGAATAGTTTATTAGTGATTTAATTAAAAAAAAATAAAAATAATTTAGTGATTAAGTGTCTTTTAAGTGTTTTAATTGTTAAGGCGAACAACTGTTTTTACATTCACGGTGTTTTTTCATGTTTATTTACGAAAAAAATGTTGAGAATTTAATGTTTTGTTTAGTTATGGGATTACAAGTGATTTTAAAGTGATTAATACATATATTATGTAATTAGTATTAAAAATATAGGTGTAGAAAAACACTTTTCTTATTCACTTTTCCTTTCACACTTTTCTGCACTTATATGTTTAGTAATAATTCCATAATAAATTATTTAATGACTTTAAAATCACTTTTAATTAAATAATCAGCATATTTTTCCTTAATAAACACGAAAAAAAACACCGCGAAAGTAAAATAAATTGATCACCTCGACAATTAACACACTTAAAACACACTAAATCACTATTTTTTTTTTTTAATTTTTTCTTATTAAATCACTAAAGAACTAATCACTGATAATCCATGTATAGTTAAAGTAATAACTTACAATGATTTTCCACTTTTTACCACAAAAATATAACGAAAACAATCCCGAGCCTATTCCGCGCCATGTTTATTCTAACCAAATGTCAGATTATGTGGACCGACTTCAGCTATGGTTGTATTAGTTCAAGAGAGAACTTCATGGCCTGTAATGGAGAGGGTCTTGGCTGGAGCCATATACATGCGTAAGTTGGTGTGTAAGGTGATAAATATAATATAAGTGCTTATATTCAAATGCAAACTGACATATAGTTACGTAAACGGAACGCACGCAACGCGAAAATTCGCCGCATACATGCAGGCACTGTAGGCACGAACGTATCTGCTTCCAGCTTCAGTCTGTGTCTGCCCTCCATTTTCTGCTGTTAGCTCTCTTTCTTGCTACTACGTGCTACCCATACTGGCACTGCGTAAAGGTTGACTAAGCTAACCACCCTCGGCAACAGGAGTTGCGCAGCGTTCTTGGAAATGGTGCACAAATAGCGAATAGAGCTTTATCCTTCATGCTCTCCAAGTGTGTTTTAAAACAAAGCCTGGGGCCGATCATCACTCCCAGGTACCTTAACGCGAGCTGTGAATAATCTGTTCCCATACCTTGATTCTACGGGTACTTGTTTTCCCAGGTTGCTGATTAGCGTGGGTACAGCTTTGTGTTCAGCAAACGGCAGATCAGCGCTTTCAGGCCACACTTTAATACCTCAAGTAGCTTCGTTCTCGCATGACTCGATCTCACCGAGGGTTAGCCGCAACACTTTATGATATATTGTGATCCACCGGAGAGATCCTAGGACACCAGATGTTGTTTTGTGCACCGTCGCACAGTGGGAGATTTTGTTTTTTTTTTTACTCAAAATCTAATATCTCAAGAAAGAATAAAGACAGAGCACTCATTTTTTTTTTATTTTCTTTGTAATTGAATAGGGAATTAAGGAAAACTATTGAGAACGTGAGAGAATGAAAACCTAACCTGCAAATTGTTGTTAAACCTGAATTTTCAAAATATCCAAAACTGTTAAAGAATAAAAAATTAATTTTTTTTTACATTTCGTTTCTTATTCAATAGGCAATAAAAGTAGAGTATCTCAATGGCCCAGAACGAAAACCTAACCTACAAATTTGGAAGATTTTGCTTTTTTCTACTTTAAATCTAATATCTCAAGAACGATAAAAGATTTCATTTTTTTATTTTCTATGTAATTGGGTAGGGAATTAAGGAAAAATAATGAGAACGTAAAAAAATGAAAATCTAACCTGCAAATTGTTGTTAATCCTCAATTTTCAACATATCCCAAACTGTTAAAGGATAAAAAATTAATTTTTTTTTACCTACTGCTTCTTATGTATGTAGTAGGCAATAAATGTGGAGTACTTAAATAGCCCAAAACGAAAACTCATGTTTAACAACAATTTGCAGGTTAGGTTTTCATTCTCTCACGTTCTCAATAGTTTTCCTTAATTCCCTATTCAATTACAAAGAAAATAAAAAAAATGAATGCTCTATCTTTTTTCTTTCTTGAGATATTAGATTTTGAGTAAAAAAAAAAAACAAAATCCCCCCCTGTGCGTTGTCGGCCCATCTTCCAACTAAGGAAGGCTATGACAGGAGGAATCCGGAATGTAAAGAGGGAAGAAGAAAGAGGGAAAGTTATGTAGGTGGGAAAGTGGGAAAGGCGAAGGACCGCGGGGCTGGCTGGGATTCGAACCCGGGACCCTTAAGTTGGTAGCTAGGCGCCTTACTCCCTAGGCTACCGAGGCCCCCTAGCATAGGGTTACAAAATACAGGGTGATATGCAAACGTCTACCAAAAAAATTCAAAACGCCCTAGTGGCTGAACCGTTACGATTCCCCCAACGCATAAGATTTTTCTTTGTCTTTCCAAAAAACCTTTCCGTAGTCAGCCGCTTTGTTACTTTATGCAGTGCACCCTGTATGAGATAAGGACAATAATTAATTTGAATCAATTTTAAGATTAAACTGAAAACAGTATTATCTTTAGGGCTTTGTTAAGATCGGATAGTTTCTGAAGGCTTCTGGCAATCAAAGCGTTGAATATTGATTGAGTGTCCTGAGTTGGACTCCTGTGCATTTTTAACATCAGCGTGCATAAGTGGTCTAAGTTAATATTAAGGGGCCCATTCGTTCCGGATTAAAGCTTCGTGTCCTATATTAATGTACGTATAACCCGGGAAATGTCCGGAATTAAATAATTTATCATATCATGTGAATATTATTATATGCGATTAAATAGGTTGAAATTTTCAATCATTTTTCGCAAAATCACGTTCGCTTCCAGGATTTAACAATTATCGTGGAGCTTTCTCTTTGTTTACCTAGAACAAACAGATTCCTCTACAGAGCGTGTTTTTTTAATTATTAATAATTATTGGATATCGAAAAAATCACGACTGCATGTAGACACAGTAAAAGCAATGATGATAACGAAGTGCAATAATTTTGGGTAAAATACTTGTGAAGATTTAAAAAAAAGTAGAACATTGTGATGAGTTTCTGAAACTCTGTGAATAAATAAATATGCATTAGTTTTATTTATTTTTCCTATAGCTGTATATGTAAATATGTATTTATCAATACCCAGCGGGAAATAAAGCGATTCAGAAAATGTAGAAAAGATACTGAATCGGTTCCTTCCCAAAAGGAAATATTAATCACTTATATGCCACTGAAATCTTTTCATAAGCACACGTTAACCCAGAGAGAAAATCAATATTTTTTAGAGCTGAAAAAAAGTATTTCAATTTTAAGCTCTTGGCCGTGCGTAGTAGGTACACTCAACTGGCAAAAGGGCCAATTGAAGAGCGATATTCCAAAACGTACTAAGTCAATTTTTGTTTAATTTTAATATTGTATTGCTTTCCAATCTATGACGTAGTAGTTATGCATTCACATAAACATTTATCACAAATCATACTCATTCCGATGTATAATGGGTCATACAAATGAATTTTCCATCAATTTCAATAGCTAGTATTCATATTGAATTTTTTAATGTTTTTTTTATATTAAAAATAAAGATTTGAAAAATACTATTCTTTCCTTTGCTGGGCTGAACTTTCTGAGAACTGAAAACATTTACCATAGTATCATAATTTTACTATGAAATTTTATTTCAAAATGTACTAAGTAATTGACTTAGTACATTATGAAAATGTACCACCATAAATAAAACCATTTTTTTCATATAAAATGTAGCAAATTTATTTATATTTTTATAAATAATAGTTTCTTTTATCGGTTTTTTGAGAAAGAAAATAATATTACAGCCCTTTAGGCGAGAGTGAAAGTGATATTCAGTTTTTTTTTATTTCCCACTAATTACATCATAAGAACTTAGCACGTTTTGGAATATCGCTCTTCAATTGTTCTTCCTTCTGCATTACTATTAATCACTTTCGAATCGTTGCAAATAAACTTATTTGAAGCACCTCCCCGCTAGGACATTCAATGTTAAAAAATAAATATACGGCAAGGCTAAGAGAAGCACTTCTCTGCTTCAAAAGAACCGTTTCAGTAACCTTTTCGAATCGCTTCATTTCCCGCTCGGTTTAAAGCAGAGAAGTGCTTCTCTTGGCCTTACCGTACATTTATTTTTTAGCATTTGTATGTCCTAGCGGGGAAGCGATTCTTCACAGCCGCCTCGACTTGTTTAATTATTTCATGCTACTAACGATTCATTTCCTCATCTTGACTAATCCATATCATTTCTTTTTGTTATAAGTGTGTCTTAAACTGTCCCAATAAATAATTTCCGCGCCCACGGACTTCTAATTCACATTTTTTATTATCGTATACGAAAGTATTAAAAAGTTCGAATTTTTTCAATGCCATTTTGCGATGAAAAAATATTGATTTTCTCTCTGGGACAACATGTGAATGGGCAAGCGATTCTTTTCTGCTTCGGCTGGAAGCAAGTCTAATATATCCCGCTGGGTACTTGCAATTTAAATATCTTAATACATAAACATAACGTGTCACGATATTCTTACACGCTAATCTCCGAAACCGCCTAAGTGATTTAAATGAAAATTTGGGAATGTGTTTGAGTGGATCCAGATTGAAAGATAGGCTAGTTTTGGCCCAGATAACTGGAGCTGTGGTCCAGATCTGGAAGATCTGGAGAAAAATCTGAAAAAACGCATTCCATCTTAAATGAAAATGAAATTATTGTAATAACAGAATGAAGCCATTGTCTATTTTCGGCTGATTTGTGATTCTTCGCATCGCACATTGTGGCTTTGTAGGCATTGGTTTGGTTGTACTATTATTCTGTTGTAAGGTGATTTTGGCCATGGTAAACGCCAGCCGATATACTTAATGCATGTTTAAAGCTGTCCGTTTTAGGGAAGCAGCTCAACACACTCAAATTAAATATGAACATGCGTGTTGAATTGCAGAACGACTAATGGCTAATAGTCGACGTTAATACATTTTTAATACAATTTTTGGATACAGACCGTATGGTCACTACATTGTAAAAAACTTGGGTTAGTGGTCTTTTTGATATCTACAGTACAGGCAAAACATTTCTTATCAATTTAATTTTGGCGTCGATTCGAACGCAGAATGAGATTGAACTTGCAGTGACATCAATGCAAATTACATTAACGCTACTTGTTAGTGGAGTAGACGTACAGTGAATTCAGCAAAGCACTACTTGCAAGGCATTTTAGCCTGTTATACCTCGATCAACGCTGGCAAATGAGCTTAACGTATGTTTGAAAGTATCGTATCTATGGAACAGTTTCGAAAAAAATCACGCTCCAACGAATATAAATCAACATGTGTCCATTTACTACAAATTTCCCCTGCACAAACATTTTCAAAACAACTTTTGGACGTTGGAAATGGCCAATCGATAACAGCACATTTTATTAGTTTATTATTCGGAGTCAACAATACGAAAAAAATGTCTTTAATGTCTCCTACTTCATATTAAAATGCTCAACTGCAAAATAAACGGAAGCTATAGTGCGCACTAAAAGAATCTGAAGTTCAAACGCAGGTAGCTAAATGACAATTTCACGCACATTGACATTTCGTGTATGAATAAAATACAAGCGCATTGTAATTTCCTTACAGAAAACAACCATCAACCATAGCATCTGACCACGACATCAGTGCCAGTGAGACCTTTGGCTTGTGTTTGGGATTTGTGATTTGGGTTTTTAAACGAACGGAGTGACGGATGTACGGATGTTCGTGGTAGAATTTGAGACTCTCACTGCGCATGGAAAAAGCGATTTTGATATTTCCCAATTGTTTTGGCGCACGCCATACTATTAGCTTATGGGTGCAGTGAAGCACACCGAGTTCCAGCTAGTATTATATAAAAATAAAATGAAAATACATTATGTACTGCAATGGTTGGCAAGGGCGCTCTCTGTCCCAAATTATGTTAAGACAAAAAGGTCTCCCTAGTTAATGTATAGTACGATAGGTTTTTTTTATGTGGCAGTGCTAAGCTCAGGAATCACCCTTTGTACTACCAGTCCGTCACCTCTTAAGAAACCCCAAGCACTGGCATGCTTGTTCGGCGATTTGGAATATGTGGTCATTCCATCGCAAGTTTTTGGCTAATGTGACGCCTAAGATGTGTAGAGATGGTTCGGCCACTAGTTCAACTTCATCCACTGTCAAGGATGGTGAGGTGTTGAACTTTTTTTTGAAATAAGACAGTACTTGGTTTTGCTGAAGTTGAATTCGACACGATTCTTCTTGCCCCACTCTAGAATGAGCTTAATGTCATTATTTATAGAATTGGACATTAATTTACCATCATCAAGACAGGATCTGGCATGAGTCTGTCTTGTGTCGTAGCTGTAAGAGTGACGCAGGGTACCGTCGTCAGCGAAGCTGAGAAGTGGGTTGGAGGGGATTAAAAGTAGGTCATTTATAAAGATTAGAAATAGGGCTGGTGATAGAATTGACCCTCCGGGTACCCCCGCAGAGATAGGGTGGGGTTCAGATTTGATGCCATCCAATACTACCTTAATTGAACGGCCGGAAAGGAAACTCTCAATCCACTTCTGTAAAAGTGAGTCGATTCCAATAGCTTTGAGTTTAGCTAACAAGGCTAAGTGCCAAACTCTATCAAAAGCCTTGGAGATATCCAAAGCCACCAGACTGGATTCACCTGATCCATGCAAACTTCGGCTGAGGTGTTCTGTAAGACAGACTTAAAGATCACCAGTGGATCTTTTTTGCCGGAAGCCATACTGTCTGTCGTTTATGAGTAGGTTGGATTCTAGATATCCCATAGGTTTTTTGTTGATTATCGTCTTCATTGTTTTGGAGAGAATAGAAGTAATTGCTATTGGGCGGTAGTTGGAGGGAAGGCTGGAGTCACCTTTTTTCGGTATTGGCTGAACATGGGCAAGTTTCCAAGAGTCTGGATAGACTCTGGAAGAGTATGATAGGGCAAAACGTTTGCGCAGAGGTTTATCTAAAGGTGAGGCGCATTGCTTTACGACGATAGGGGGTATATTATCGAGTCCAGTGGATTTATTGACATCGAGCTCCTTGAGGGACCTGTACACCTCGCGAGTTCTGAAGAAAACCCTGTCCATTAAATGAGCGCTGTGCTCGAGAACCGGGGGTAGCATATCAGTTTGGGGTAAAGAAGAATTAGAAGCAAACAGAGATGCTAATAAATCGGCCTTGGATTTTCTGTCTGTTATCACCTTCTCATCGTGGATGAATGAAGGAGTTGTGGATGAAGTGAAATTCTTCTTAATGGAGCTTACCAAGGACCAGAAGTTCTTGCTACCAGAGGTTGCATTAAGGAGTTTACTTCTCAGCTTGTTGTCAAATGAATTTTTGATATTCCTGATGGTGAATTTACAGGAATTTCTTAGCTTTATATACTCAACACGGAGCGATTCACTCGGGGAGCTCTTGTAAGCTCGAAAGGCGGCTTCTTTACTTCTAATTGCATTCATACACTCCTGATTAAACCGTCTGTTGGGCCTAGCCTTCACAGATTTAGTAGTATGAGGAATGAACAAATGCATTCCTGCCTGTATGATCCTAGAGATACGGATAGCGGCAGAGTTGACGTTTTTGTTTCGGAAACACAGGTTCCAGTCAGTAGATTGGAGAAAATTAATAAGCCCCAGCCAATTGGTCTTCCCATAATGCCATACAGTTCTTTTAACTGGTTTGGGAGGGGTGGGAAATTTGAATGGGAAACTAGCGCTAACTAAACAGTGGTCCGAATTGCCGAGAGGTGAATCAACTTCGACGGAGTAACGCGCTGGATGAGAAGTTAGAAAAAGATCATGGAGATAGGTTCCTTGATCAGCATCATCAGGGACTCTTGTAGGATGATCCACAATTTGATTCAAATTATTGGTGTCTGCAAAGAGCTCGACGTCCTTGCCAGAAACCCTGGTGCCATTTGAGTAAGACAGCCATTTTACGTTGTGAACATTGAAATCATCCGCAACGATGATTTCACACTCAGGATTGGACGACAAGAATCCCGAGATTTGTTCGGAAATAGTATCAAAAGATGAAGTGGAGGCCTCGTTACTTATGTTAGGACGTCTGTATAGGAAGCAGAAGAATATGACGTGGCTTTGGAAAATGATTTTAACCCAAAGATAGTTAAAATCTGAAGTCGTGTTTGAATATATTTTATAATAAGCCACGTCTTCCCTAACAAAGATGGCAATACCCCTATGGGGGAGAGATTGTGCACTAAAGTGTACCCCGCCACCTGGTAATGACCTAAGTCAGTATCGGGTGATATTTGGATTTCACTAAGTGCGAAGATTGGGGGTTATGAGTCGATAAGTGGCGCTCAACAAAAGAGAAATTCGCATGAAGTCCATGAATGTTACAAAAGTCAATAATAAAACTTGACTTGTAACGGGACTTCGGTTGCGCGGGCTCAATCCCCACTTCTTCGGGGATATTTGCCGGCATTACATTTGCCGCAACCATCAGAGTCAAAAAAATTTGTCCGCGTCAAATTGTTATGCCTTTTGAGACGGGGCAAATTTTATCGACCGACAGATTTTAGCCGCGGCACCTGCAGGACCGAGATGCGAGAGAGGGTAGGGAGCAAGGGTTCTTACTTGCTCCGTTCGTCGGACCGGTCGTGTCTAGTGAAGGGTGATGGGCCTTCGCGTTAGACTGCGCTCGTTTTTTATGACACTGCTTTATTTTATTGTGTGTTTTTTGTGCACGTTTTTTAGTTTTTATTTTTCCACAATTTTTTTTTCTTTTTTACAGTTCACAGTTTTGTTTTGCTTTTTGTTGTTATTTTTCGGCGCGTTTTTCAGGGACCGGAATAGCACAAGTCCGCACACTTTGTTGTCCTAGCCCAAACTCTAGGTTATCAGTTTTTCTTGTTATTACATATGTATGAACGTGGGCAATAAAACTTTCAAAAACATTACATTACAAACCATTTTTTATTTAACAGCATAATTTAAACAGATCAATGTGAACCTTTGATTACTACTTTGACTCAACCAGACTAATATGCATTGAGCGCTTCTATTGCCCCCATAGCTCTATGCCAGATTCTAGGAACACATAATGCATAAATTATTTTGAATTTCTACAGGCACATCAAAAGTTTTAAATTCGTTTTTGTTTTTTTATTTCATTAAAAAAATGAATGCCCACCTCTAAGCAGAAGACGATAACACTAAATAGCATTAATATTCCCAGTAGTTGAAACACCAATTCCAAATGGCTAAACGATAATCTTTCAAATGGATATTGAGTATCTCTGAATCTTTTCACCAATCCAATCGTTACACCTTCATTAAAAATGCGACTCTTCCATTTCAAATAAAATCCGTGATCATGTAATCGTATTATAAACAAGGACAATAGCTCTGCAAATGGTGAATCGTATAGAACATACGGAAACGACGGTGTTTCTGTAAACTCCATATCAACTGCACGCATCCTTGGACGTTTTAGAAGAGCTTGTTGCTGCAATGCCATTTCCCATGTTTCTATACTCTTTATATATCCCAATGAGTCATTTAGAGAGAGAACTCCATGTAGAATTTCATATGGGTCTATATCTAAATAATTCTTCTTGAATTTAAGCAAATAGCTCAATTTCCGCGATAAGAAATCTACATGCCATGAAGCTAAGCTCAATTTTTGTCCAGCTTCTAAAATTTTTTCCGGGTCATTTTCTTCATGTGGATATACAGTTCTGGTTAGAAATGATGCTAGATGAGCCAGGTAAAAATTTGATATAATAAATCCAAGGATTAATATTTGTATGTAAAATAATTTCCACAAAGGTTTATCCTTCGATACAAGAAATTTTACTGGAAAATAAATTACAGCACTGATTGTATGAAGTAAAATCACTCCGAACTCTTGATGGTAATTTGTTGTAATTCCAGTGGTATATCCTGAAACGGTGATTAAGATGATTATCATAAATAGAACTATCCAAACTTCGATTTTAAAAGGTAACGCAATGTATGCGGATTTTGCAAGCGGTTTTGATGCTGGTATAATAAGCATAAACTTCGAAAATAATATTGGATATGTTAGAAAAAATGAAACTGTACAACGTTCCCTATGACTGATAGCCATAAAATGAATACTCTTTTCTACCATCACATTAGATATCTTCTTTGGATCTAACGAAGGGTAAAGATCGCCGATGTCTACTTCCTTAAATGTGGCATTATAATATTCTAGGAACTCGAAATATGTTAAACCTACATATCCAGATATAATCTCCTTCCCATCTTCATTGATATACTTAAATATGGAAGGGAAATATTGTATAATTGGTGATCGGAACTGGTATCCTTTTAAATCCTTCAATTTATTCGGAAAAATGTTCGAGATTCCTCATCCAGTTTTATTCTCCAAATGAACTTCTGGGAATGGGCTATAACCTACTAGGATAAGTTCACCACCGAAACCTTTTGAAACAAGAACCGCATTCGTGATAAACACCTTCCAGCACCATTCAAACAATTCCGTGATCTCTTCAGTGTTAAAACTCTTCTCAGATAAAATAAATAACACTTTTGCAGTTCGCATTCCTTTTAAAGACACATCCAATGTATTGAGGATTTCTTCATCATTCCTTGTTACGAAAACCAAAATCAAGGCATCTGTATTAAGGCTGTCGCTTAATGTGGAGTTCGACATCTCTGTTAACCACAGGAATGGAATATTCAACGAAGTTTCCATTAAATGCATGTTAAAAATTATTGGTGGAAAATTACTTGGAGTTAAACAAATGACAGTCTGAAATTTGTAAAACCTTTCCAAATTAAAAACAAACTCAGTTAATTTATTCAAATCGATTTTAACTCCTGATGCCAAGAGCAAGAAATTTGTGAGAAAATTGATAGTTTTGAATATCGCCATTGCAAAAACCTAACTAGCTTTAAGTATTCAAAGTCTCTAATAAGTACTCCAGACATTTAAGAAGGCGTCAAACAAGTGTTGCACTTACCAAATTCATTAATCAACTGAATTCATTTAAAGTGCACTTTAACAAGAATAATTTATCACTTAAACACATTATATGCCAACAGTTGGGAGATTCAATTGTTCACCATAAAGAAACAAAAGCAACATTCAATAAAAAATTAATAATAATTAAGCCATTTTTAGTTGACATAGTATTTTTGTGGTAATATATGTAGGATTACACTATCTCCAGTATGATATAACTATACAACTATAACTTATAAGAGACTTGCTTGAGAGAGGGAATTTAATAGTACTAGCCAACGATAGAAAAATGACAAGGCACAAGTTAAGCCAGATGGATTCACTCTCGTTTTAGACAGAAATTATAATTTTTACATTAAAAGTTCACTTGTTTTTTTGAAGAAGTTTTTTTTATTTTACATTTTTAAAAGTTAAATTCCTCAGAAGTGGGATAGATGCCAAAAGTAATATCAGTATAGATCTTTTCAAACGTGACCCAAACAATTTGATCAGCTCAGTGCACCTCTTTGCCAAATTTTATAAATATTTCTCCATTATTTCGCCTCTTTTTAGTTAAAACGGCAACCCACGTGCGTTGCAACGCTCATAATTAAAAAAAATGATGTGTCCGCGGTAGGAAAACAGTATAATGAAAAAAACAATAAATCTATCAAATATTTTGGATTGGAGCTAGATACCTATAAAAATATTGTAAAATTTCTTCTTGAGCGTTCTCGGATTGGTCAGGGATTAATATTGGAATAATTTGTTTCTTTAATAACTAATAATTTCAAATTCCTCTTCCCAATCTTATCGGTGGTTCAGTTAGAACAACCGTACTAAATTGGGATGTGACACTGCATTATGTATTCAAGTAGATGCCTCTAAACATGTAACTTTTCGGTGAATTGGAATTTTAACTTTCTCTTTTCGGTTAGCCGTTACACTGCCCCTTCTTACTTAGTGTTCGTCTGGAACACACCATCCTCCAGGTCCCGTTCTTGCCCATCGAACTTTTTGGAAACGATAGATGACATCGTTTAATCTCGTGTAGAGGCGCACAAAGGAGGTGGGTCAAAATTGCCCCAGGCCCGGCGCAAAAGAAAAGTATCTCAGATTATAGGCTATAATGAGTATTGAATTTCTGTATAGTTGTTATATCCCGTAACTGTGGCTAAGGTGTTAATAATGCTATTTCTTTTGACGTGACAACGTCTTATAAATCGGTTATACCGGAGCGCGTGGACGGAGAATGTCCCGAAACGGTGTGTGGTGGGCGTGGCCTATGCCCATGTGTGAGTAAGCGACGCCGGCTTTGCCGTATATTGGAAATAAAAAATACTGAATAAATAATCACACTGTTATTGTTACATTTGAGAATAAATAAAAATAAAAATACTGCAAAGTTATATGTATATTGTGTTTATTATATATTGCATAACGAATAAGCAACATGGTAGTTGTCACGGGATAATCGCCGGCCCGGAGCACCGGTTTTTTTTATTCGGGTGAAATGACTAATTAACATGGTTGCACAAGAGCGACATCGAGCGAAGAAATCACCACCGCGCTCACATCAAAAATTGAGCGGAATCAGTTCCGATAGGAATCAGCAATATGAGCGGAATCAGTAGGAATCCAATTTGATTCCGCTCATAAATTGATTCCTATCATATTCTGATCGGAATCAACTTTTGATCGGAATCATTGATATGAGCGGAATCAAATTCGATCGGAAATTTATTTGATTATTCAAAAAGATTTTAATAGGGAATAGGACTTTTAATATGTGTTAAGTTAAATAAACACTTCCCAGGACTTTTGGCAACCGCTGAAATTTCAATCAATTATTTCTTTGGTGAAAATCGGAAGTTAATACAAAGTAATGCAAAATGTAATGACCTGTATGTAAAAACCTGTATGATGTAAAAAGAAAGGCCTTACCAGGGCGGACATTGCAATGTAAATGTAATGCAGTTGGTATTGCGTGCGGTAAGGTCTAGAGTTTGTGAATTGTGATTACCAAATCGTTTCCATAGCCATTACCAGTCCTACTGGGTTCGTTCATAAGTTCATATGTATATTTAGGGTGGAGTGAAAAAATTGTTTTTTTACAACGGCTAGGGCATACCTGCAGAAAGTTGTCATTTTAGCTTACAAATAAAGACAAAAAATATTATTCACCTCATTGCATGTTAAGAGGTGCCCCAGATGGTATAAAGATTTAAACAAATTTACAAAATCAGCATTTTGCCCACCTCGAAGATTGACTTTTTTTATTTATGTTGTAGTCAAAATAAACATTACAATTCTTAATTTTGGCTCATTTTAAACACAAACATCACTATCACGCAAGTTTTAGAACAAAACTTATCATGTAAACTACAAACAAGATATTTTTACCATTTTTACAAATTTTAAGAAAACCTCATATTTTAAGTATAAATGGGGCACTATATGTTTATAACTTTCATATTTGACCCTAAAACAAATTCTAAACAATGCAAAATTACTATTTCAACGATTTTTCAAAATTTATGGATGTATCAGATAGTCTAATAGCAGTATATTCACACAATTTTTTTTTTGCATTTTGATTGCATTGGGGCACCTCTAAACGTCATCACAATAAAATAATATTTTGTCAGTTTCATTTACTCATACAAAGGCAACTTTTTATTGCTATTCCATTACAAAAGCCAAGTAAAAAAAGTTCTCCATATATTATCGCTCCACCCTAGTATATATGCATAGTATATTTTGCTATGTACAAAATTTACTGTTCTAGGAATTATATTCTGCTTTCAGTTCTGGTAATTTTATGAAATTTAAAAATACATTTATGTTAATATAGTACATAAGATGTTTATTTTATTTTTCAAATGGAAAGTAGACATTGAGTGAAATAGAATTAACTATCCGGCTATCAGCTAATCGAATTTCGGTTTTAAAAAAATATCAATTATTATCTTTAAATCTTACAAAAATGTGTTCTAATAATTCATACTTGTGGAATTATTTTGAAAAAGTTGAAGACGAAGAAACATTAAATAAACTAAGTTGCAGGAAAAAAGGTGAAAATAGTTTTTATGTAGAATGCAAAATAGGTAATTGCAAAAACAAATGGATTGCTGTAAGTTGTAAAACAAATTACAATATGACGAGGCATTTGAATGTAAGTGTATAAGATATTATCTGGTAATACTAGAAACCATGTACTACCGGTCTTGGCATTAAAATTGCTCTCGTAGAGCGGATTTAAAAAGGGTATAAGAATGGTATATCTTTACTACGAAAAAAGATACAGTCATGACAGCAGAAAATGTTTTTGTTTACTTGCACACTTTCATAGAAAGAGTCCGAATTATGTTAAAAACGATAGTACATACATATACATATTAAAAACAAGTGATTGAGCCTAAATTCTGGAGGATCATTATTGCAAATGGTCTTCCGACCCGTTTTTTCCAAATACCTTTCGCTAATATTGTATTTATCAAAGTATAAAAAGTGCATTTCCTGTTATATAGCCGTAACTTATTGGCAGTAAAGAAACGCACATGTTTTACAATACTTTGGAATCCGCTCCAAATGGGCCAGGTTTTCACAACGGGTTCTAAAAGTATAGTGATTATCTTCATATTACATTGTGTCAAAGCTAGGTGTCCATTTCACAGCAGAAGTTGTTTTTTCCTTTATTTAAATTAAAAACTCCATTAATTAAAAAATAAAATACCCATAATACATATTACTTTATTTATAATTTTCACAAAAAAAACTTCTAAATTTAGAAATCCATTAGATTTTCATATAAGGTTAGTGCGCATATTCTGGTAGTACATATATGGTATGACACTCTGTATACTACATACATTTCGTATAAATCACCAAACAACTACATCGCATTTTAACAGATTCATCATCCAAATATTTCATCATTAGCATCAGAAACATACGAATTTGAACATCAAGTAAGGAAAAAAAGAAGAATTGGAACTGACGATGAAATAAATGGTGCAATAACAGAATTCGTCATATCAGATTTAGCACCGTTTAATATTGTCAACTCCAAAGGCCTTCAAAATGTTGTTAATGTGGCAGCAAAAAGAAAGGTTGTAACGGTCGGTGGTAATATTTATTTTGGTTGGGAAATTTAGTTTGAAATCACCTTGTAGTTAAAGGAAATTTTTTTCGAAATCACTTTGGTAGGAAAAGGGAAAATTGAAACGAGGGATGCGAGAAAAATTTTGGAGGAAAAAAAAAGAACAATGGAAGTTTAGTTTTTGAGAAGTCAGTATCAGAGAGTCGGTTTTTTTGGTAGCCAGAGTCCGGGCAGTCAGTCAATTTATGGGAAAAAAAAGTAGAGAAAAAAAATTAAATCGCGGTTTAGAGTTTTAATTTTCGAAGTAATCATCATTGAAATTAAACCCTGCCGATCGGAACTCTAGGCCATTGATAAGTGTTCAAAGGGAAGCAGACTTTCATCAATTTTGGATCCTGTTTCAATACACCAGGAAGAGGAACGGAGTATCGTCTGTCTTACGAAAAAAGTGCTTATCTGTTAGGGTGATAGACAGTAAACTCGGGAGGAAAAGTATCTTAGAAGGAGGACATCAGTAAGGAGGGCCCCTCTTCTATTTCCGTACTCTTGGTAGGACCCAGGTAACTCAGTTAAGAGGCTAGAATAAGGAATAGTTTCGCGTAGAAACACGGGTAGGAAGAGTCAAGGAAGCCCAGTGGTCCGCTTATATTGTGGGTGCCAACCCATCAGGATTCAGTACGTTAAATAGGAGAAGTTAACAAAAAAATCGTAAACTCAATTCGGGGCTTGGAAGTGAGTTAGTTACCAATAGTAATATTCAAGTTACTAACGACAATACCATCAAATATCCAACAACCCACTTGGAAGGTGATATAAACTTAGGTGCTTTCTCTGTGATAGTAAGCAGGTGTCGCTGTTATGCATATCATACCGGTTAAGTATTGTGGAAGGAGTACCTTATACCCGGGTGCGATTATCCAAAACAGCCTGCGTTCTTACTAAATTACGTGTTCGCATGGGCTTGATGGCGAAGTAAGGAAAATTATTTCTTACCAGAAGATTCCAAGAAGAGTCAATGATAACCGAAAACTAAATTAAATATATTAACTTATTAACTTTAATCTCTTAAATATATTCATACATTACTTTTAATTATAGAAGCATATTATCACATTAATTTTATTGAATAATGACTTATTACCCTTAAGCTGTATTGATATTTATTAGAATCCTAACCTACTTAACAGCAGGTGACAACATTATACACAAACCAGCAAGGTAGTGCTAGTCTGTTTTGTATTACCTTTCGGTTTGAAGGCTGACGTTGTTTGCAAATATAATTGAATTTTATTATATGATTATCAGCCCTTTTACACTATTAAAAGTCATCAATCACAAACAAAAACAAAAATAAATACACAGAATTTATTATACTCTACTTACATAAAGGTTACAGTTGTTTTGATTACCTTATTATTAAAAACAAATTAATTTTTATATTTTGCCTTTAAGTAGTTCGTTATTTTTATTAATATCTTCCCTTCATTGGAAACCTTTTGTTGGAATTCTTTTTATGCTAGAGAGTTGACTTTCTCTACTATCTGATAATTATATTAACATATACAATAGTGTAACAATTGTTGTACAAACACGACGTTTTGGTACCAACGCGACGCGTTTTCTTTTCAAAAAACTTTTTTTATCGAGTGAAGTTATCTAGACACATGTAAGGGTAGAAAGATTTGTTTTTGTTGCATCTGGCATCTATTGAATATTGTCAAACCTTCTTCGCGTATTATTGTGTTGTTATGTTTTCCTCTTAAATAAAACAAAAAAAAACTAAAAATTTATAATGAGTAACCTAAGTTGTTAAATCTTTTTTTTTGGGAATGGTTGGGGCGGATTTCAATTCTTTTCAGGGTTCTTAAGTAGTACCTTTCCTTGTCAGCTGGTGGTTATCCATACTAGGAGCTGGCAAGGGAACGAACTACAGGATACGGCTCAAGCCAGTCCGGGAGAGGGATGTAAACTCAAGATACAAGTGCATACTCACAGGTAAGTGGTGAACCAACCGCGGTAAGGCCCGGCCACACACCCCACGACCCCTCCGGCGAGCTAGATAACTCCGTGTGGCCGGCGTAGGAGTTCCGGAATTTTGTTTCCTTTCTTATGTATGGTATTGGCTCCTTGGTCATGCTTTTCCGGGCTTATGGCTAAGGGGGTAATACCTCGCATAAGTGGCGCCCACTATTTTATCGCGCCATTATGCTATTACAAGGTTAACTTTATTGCTAGAGCAACGTTAATGACACGTTTGGACGATTTGTATGAGAAAATGATTTCCGACATAAAGCATTTAACAAGAGATGTTCAACAACTTTGCTTAACAGTCGATTGTTGGACTGCTGGGAAGAGATCATTTTTGGGTTGTACATGTCATTGGATTACGAAAGATTTAGAAAGAGAATCTTGCGTAATAGCATGTAGCAGGATCACTGGACCTCATTCATTTAACATTCTTGCCAGAAAAATTCACGAAATCATTGCGAAATACGATATAAAGGATAAAGTTAAATATATTGTCACAGACAACGCCTCCAATTTTGTTAAGGCTTTCAAGTAATAAATGTGTTTTTAATGTAATTTAATATTATTAAATTATTTTGTTCTTACCAGAATTGCTAATCCTGAAATTGAAGAAGCCTTTGAGAATTTAAGAGATGATTTCGATGAATGTAGGGAGTTTTTTAGAGCTAAAGACATTAATATTAATGACATATTAACAATAGCTCACGATGAAAGCTCAAGCACTTCATTCGCTTTACCGAGGCATATAAGATGTGCCAGCCATACATTAAAAATATGCACTACGGACTTCGAAAATAGTTTGAAAAAATATAATAGTTTGGCGGTATTTGAAAATCTTTACAAGAAGATATTGCTCAAATGTGCTAAAATTTGGAAATTCCAAAATAAATCAAATGTGAAAGCGGATTACATACATAATAAGTTGAAACGATATTTCATCACACCAACTCCAACTCGCTGGAGTTCTTTGTACGATTCCTTCGTTGATATCTTAAACATTTTCACAGCAAAAAGGGCAGAATTTGAGAATATCGTAGCTTTTTTAAAAATTGATCCATTTACGGAGGAAGAAATAACATTTCTCTCATCTTTGTGTCAAGTAAGTTAATTAAAATTTAGTACTTGCAGCGATTTCAAGACTAATCTTTGTATATGTGTAATAAATTAATTTCAGGTATTTTCGCCTTTAGCTACCGCTATTGATATTCTGCAAGGAGATAATCACACATACATTTATCGGCGTAATAATTCCAGTTTTGAATAAGATAATTGAAAAATTGAGGAAAATTACGTCTTCGGCAGATACGTGTGGTGGAGAACTAGCAGAAATATTTATAGATAATATAAAAAGGAGGTAAACATCTACTCAACTGTATTTATGAATAATATTCTCGATTAATTAACAAACATTTCTATCACCATGTGATGATAGTAACTATCACACCAACTTAAAAAGTTAATGTAGCTTTCCTTTATAGATTTTCTGATACCTTCGAAAATTTCGATTATCTTATTGCTACATCTGTGCATCCTCAATTTAAGATAAATTTCATTAATAAATATTACCCGCTAAAAGCCAGACAAATTGAAGAATTTTTAGTGGCCAAATTGAATGACGACACTATGTTCGACAATCAAAACGTTACCATGTCGATGAGAAATCCAATACCGAAGAATAATGCGTTTTGGGATTCAGACGACGAAGGAGAAACTGAAATGAGATTAGGGGGACAAAATTTACTGCAACAATTTAATTACAATCCGGATAAGACATTAAATATATTTCAAAATGAAAAATTCAAAATAATAAAACAATTATTTTTGGAATTTAATACAGCGCTTCCCACTAGTGCTTCAGTTGAGAGATTATTTAGCGTAGCTAAATTAAGCTTAAGACCAAATCGTCTCCATATTTTAGACGAAAATTTTGAGAAGCAATTACTAGGTATTGCATTTAAACAACAAAAATAAAAATTAAAATATTTTGAAACATTTTACAACTTGCTTTTCATTACTTTATATCATAATCTATATATTTTTCTATAATTAGTATAAATGTTTAAAAATTAAGAAGCTTGCTCATTTTTATTTAACTTCATAAATTCATTTGATAAATACAAAATAAAAACTACCCTGTTTGCTATTAACCAAGAAAATTAAAAAATATTGGCCGCGGCTAGTCTTAACTCGGCAAGTGTTATTTTACTTAATGGGGTTTCTTGGTAATTTTTTTTTTTTTTTTTTTTTTTCAAAAAATCGTTATTTTTTTCGCTTTTCGGCATCCTCCATGCCTCAAAAAAATTCTCCTAAAACCGTTTTTCGATAGCTAAACTCGATCCCATTGAAATAGCGGTTCAAAGGCTCAGGTGCACACGCCGCTTCGGCCGGCTGTTCGCTCTAGCCTCTGAAAAAAAGACAACAAGCGGCTTTTTATGAAGAAGAAGAGGGTATACTCTACGGTACTGGAATAGCTGATTAGCGGTGAGTTTTAAAATAACGTTCATTAAATCAGTCAGCGCGATCGATCGATCGTTCAGTTGTAGCTCAGTCGCGCCGAAAAAAACCGAAAACTTCGAAGTCGATTTACGCGAAACGCATAATTTAAAACTGGTGTAACGCATACAGGAAACACCGATTCAATTACAGCATTCGGATTATTTTTTGTAACTCACAGACAATTGTTTTCTTGAGACCCCATCGGCGGCCGATTTTTAAAAAATTAATTATTTATATTTTTACGGTGTAGCAAACATGAAAAAAGGGCCAAAAACAGAAACTTTTTTTCACTGCTCGATATTTTCAATACAAAATACATTTTTTAAACTTTGGGCGCCGATGGGGTCTCGCAAAACTAATTTATTTTTATAAACTTTTATTATATTTTGCTTCAGGTAAGCCGTTTAACCCCTACACGTCACACCAGTCGGACGTGCACGCCGTGCGCGCGCGAACCCATGCTCCCCACAGGCGTACGGTGTCGAATTTCACTTCAGCTAAATTCGTGTAAAATCTTCAAGAGACACTCTAACCACCAGATAAAACCCCAATATTGTATTACTTATTGTTTCAATAAAAAAAAATCACGAAAACTGCCTATACTTTGGTCAGATTTACCAAGAAACCCCCTTAATCTTTTAGATGTGCAGCATAATATATCTAAAATCTATATTTACAATAAATTATCTGAACATACAACACACATTCAGTCGAAGCATATTAGAAAAGGCATACAAGCTCAACGCCTGATGTTCAGTGAGCGGCGCTCACATCAAAAACTGAGCGGAATCAAATCCGATAGGAATCAGCAATGTGAGCGGAATCAATATGTATCCAATTTGATTCCGCTCATAAAGTTATTCCTATCATATTCTGATCGGAATCAACTTCTGATCGGAATCAAATTTTGAGCGGAATCAGCGATGTGAGCGGAAATCACATATTTTGCAACCATGCTAATTAACCCTGTATTTTTGTAATGCCATAACATATTTTCGTGAATAAGGTATCAGTGTAAGCAGAATACTCCCACCTATCTAAAATTGTAAAAGCGACGGTACCACAGTACCAACTTCCAGAGTTATGAGTCGTCAAAGTCAAAATTTTGTTTTTTTTTTTTTTAACAAAAATGTCACCTTTAACCAACTTTTTCTCCAAAATATTCATAGTCAACTAATGTTTTTTTTCCCAGAATAGAAAAACTTGGAGTGTTTCCTATGAATAATTTCCAGAGAATACAAGTATACAATTATACAAAGCTAGTGTCGGACATGCACTAAACCATAATAAGACAACAATATTACTAAATACCAAATGACAGTCTTGCGCCTCCTGAAAATGATGGATCTCTCTAACCAGCTGACAAGGACTGTGAGGTCGGCAGACTACCAGGCGGAACAAGGAGGTTTGTCGTCCGATAAGTAACGACACAATCTTAGTGGAACGTTGGTACCCTGATTAACCAGGTTAGACGGCAAAATGCGTTATTAGAGCTGTGTATACCCTTAGAGTGCTGGCTAATGCCCGCGACTTCACCTACCTCAGTTCAATCCACATAAGTAGCTTCACCGGCTTAAGTCCAGTTTATGCGCTTGAAATGATTGTTGCTTTTTTTGCAGAAGTTAGAAATGCAAAAGCTCACTGGAATGTCAAACCATTACTCCACTTGATTACTCTCTTTTGAGCGAGCTTTTACATATAACTTCAGTTGGAGTTCAGTTGGGCGAACTGAGGACTGTTTAATTCTCAGTCGAGTATGTCGAAATTGTATGCGAACTGAGCTTATTTTGAAGTTCAGTTCATCAATTTGCTCGAACTTGCGCAGGGTGAAGCTAGTTTATAATGACAATAGGTCAAAACAGTAATGCTGATTTTATTATTAAACATTGATATTTTATAGAATTTAATGGAGTCATTTTTTTTATTTAGTGTGATATTTCCGCTTGAGTTTGAGGAAGTTTAGATTTAGTTGAATATCTAGTTACTTTTGGCGAAGAGTAAAACATTTTAGTAGTTTTCTGGTGGTTGGAGTATCTGTATGTTTCATGATGCTAACTTAGTTGTCAACCAAGTTTGTCGTGTGTAAGCTGCTTTAGTCTCCCTTTGGTTTTCGTCATGGCCCCATGCTAGAGGTAGGTGTAGTCCCGATTTAAAAAAAATTTAAAAAAAATGCTGAAAAAACCTCTTAAAGACATGCATTTTCATTCCTAAAATTAATTAGAGTTCCCCGCAGCCGCAAGCAGCAAAACCCCTCAAGCAGAAGCGCGCAAGCGACTGGCGGAAAACGTCAACAATCTAGTAATCAAAGTAAATTTCGTATTTTTTAGTAGAAAATTCTAAAAATTATTTCTGTAGCAAATGTTACAAAATACAAAAATCTGAAAATAAAAAAAAATATATAAAGAGGGGTGCTTTTCATTCATAATTGGTAAATTTTTTAAATAATCATTAAAGCACCAGAAAAATACACCTCCCTTTAGCAATACGCCGTCGTGAATGAATAAATGACAGCAAGTGATTTTATATGAGGAGTTAAATGGAGCTTTCTTCAAGCTTTTAAACATTTTTAAGAGCTTTATACCCCAGCCTGCGCGGATTGCCACGTGATTTGAAAACATCTATACGATATTTTTATTTGTGTGCAGTTTTAATTTCCCCAGCAGGGAGCTCCGTTGACTTTTTTTATGGGTTTCCCTCTATGCAATTTGTTTGCAGTGGGCTTTGTTGATTGAACGACTAAATGTGCGCAATGTGTGTTTAGCTGACTTTTTTTTAGCGCATCCATGGTAGGGTGCTGATGAGGAGAAGCCGGAGAGATGCATCTGCTGCTGTTGGCAGCATGGGAAATGGGAGAATCTAGGTAGGATAAATAGTATCCTTCTAGTCGTACGACCAAAACGGAGATACTCATGGAGGTATGATGGACGATCAGAGTGTAGGAGTTTATAAATGAATGTCATTGCCTTGAGCGATAAGTATACATCAAGTGTGCACCCCAGAACAGAAGAACGATATCGACTTATATGGTCAGATCGGCGAAGATTATAAACAAACCTTGTACAATCGTTGAAGGCTACATTGAGTTTATCACGACATGACGCATCAAGGGACGGGAAGACCAAGCTAGCATAGGTGAAGTATGGTAAAAGTAATGTTTTGATTAGCTTTGAACGAGTACCTAAGGGCAGAATGGAAGCGTACAGCCATAGACGACGCAAATTTCCATATATTTTAGATAGAGTATGAGAGATCTGGTCACAGCAAGTTAATTGTGAGTTTAGATAGACGCCTAGATTTTTAACTCGCAATTGATAAGGTAAGCGCGTCTTCATGAGAATGATAGGTGGAAGGAAGGAGGTGTCTAAATGACTCCTATGCATTGGAATGCAGCAGGATTTCGATGCATTTAGCAGTAAGTGGTTGGAAAGAGACCATTGAGAAATACGCTCGAGATCGGCATTAATGTTGTTAACACAGTTCCAATAGGACTGTTTAAGTAAATTTGGACATCATCTGCATACATGTGCAGTTTATAGTTAGTCACGGTACTGCTGAGATCATTTATATACATGCTGAAAAGCAGCGGTCCTAGAATGGAGCCCTGCGGAACACCGCGGGTGATTGGCAAGCAGTCGGAGGTTGAATTTTGTAGCTATACTTGTTGAGATCGATTGTGCAAGTAACTCCGAATAAAGCCTGGAATACACATGCCAGTAAAACGGGTAAGTAGCTTGCATGCGTGAAAATGGAATATGCCAATAGATGGTACAGCGGCGATAAATTTTCACTTGCTAGATACAGACAAGATGATATTCCGATAGGGAACTAGTAAGTGCAAATTTTTCACCGTTGTATCATCTATTAGCATATTCCATTTTCACGCATGCAAGCTACTTACCCGTTTTACTGGCATGTGTATTCCCGGCTTAAAGGAGGATGCAGAGGATGAAAACCTCATGTGGTCAATTAGCTTAGTTTCAAGGAGCGTATGGCTAACACTGTTGAAAGCCTTACTAAAGTCCAGGAGTACAAGAAAAGCAATGTCATGCGAATCAAGCGCCATTCGCAAATCGGTGGTCACTTTCAGTAGTGCAGTTTCACAGCTACTGCTCTTGCGGAAACCAGACTGTGCATGGGACAACAGGGACCACATTTCGCAGTGCCCATCGATTTGCCACGACATTAATTTTTCCAGTAATTTGCCTAAGAAACATAGTATACTTATAGGACGATAATCAGCGGGGCTTTGCGGAGATTTGCACTTAGGTAATGCGATAACTTTTGCTTTTTTCCACTGAAGCGGAAAGTAGGATTTAGTGAGGCAACTATTAAAAATATGTGTGATATAGGGAAGTACCAGAGGAAAAATTAACTTTAGGAATATGGGTGGGAGGTTGTCTATTAATTTTATATTTTTTGAATAAGAATTCTCTCTCGGAGACAAGACGGCTGATTTTAGCGGAGAACCAGGGAGAAGTAGAGGAAAAAGTGCGTTTTGTTTTAACTGGGACAAAAAATTCGTGTACATAGTTGGAGACATAGCAAGCGAAAATGTTCTATTTGGTTGTCTATGTAAGAGATGCGGTATATTTGATCCCATGGTAGTGAAGAACATTCTTGCAATAGAGCCGGGAAATCTATGGACTTGTAGTCACGATACGAGAACAATTTCCGTTGAGTGTTTTTTACTGAGAGTTTAAGGGAAAGATACAGGATCGAGGTCGTGATTGAGGTAACTAGGTGGGCTGATCTGATTATGGAATAAAACGTTATCAACATTTGACACAAAAAAGATATCCAGCAGGGATGGATTATTATTAGTGTTTAGGTATGTCGGAAGTTGGTTAATGGGCTTTAAGTCAAACATTTTGAAGAAGTTGAGAAACTTTTTGGACAGGGCGTTGTTGGATAAAATATTTACATTAAAGTCACCACCAACCACGATGCTCTCATAGTTATGGGTGGCATCGGCGAGCCATAATTCCAGTTCACTGGCTTCGGTCAACGAGAAAATTCGTGGAGGGCAGTAAACTACAGTGGCGAGACATTTTCTATAACCACAGTTAATTTCAATGCTAAGGAATTCCAAAGGATTAGATGCAGATTCCTTAACTTTGAAAGACCTGAGGTTATTCTTCACATATATGGCTACTCCACCACCAGAACGGTTCTTGCGATCATTTCGGTATAGATTGTACCCATCTAATGTAACAAGCTTCGTGGAGACATGATCGCAAAAATTTAAGCCTTGAGCCCTGGTTTGGAAAACGTTGAGCAGTGTTCTAATTTTGTTCATTTTTTTTTTGTTTCTTAGCCGAAGTCACAGAAACAGTGTAACAGAGTGAAAGCAGGACGTGGCACGACTAAAAATTCCAAGTCTAAAAAAAAGCAATAATATTCCAACATTACAAAAAATCGAAAAATGTAACAAAATAAACTATAAAATACAAAATAATTAAAGAAGAAATTAAGGAAAAAAATGAAAAGTAATATAAAAAAAAGTTCAACCCAAATAAAAACATACATGAAAACAAGCACAAGACGTGTAAACAGAATCTCCGCATTGATGGACGGGTTGCTCCAAATTCAGTAGAGTGAGAGAGGAGCTGGCGGCATCGTTCAGATCCAAAACTGATGTGAATAAACGCGGCTGTTTATTTCTCTCCAGCTGCAAACATCGAGTTTACTAAAAAAAAATGTGTGTTATAGAAAAGAACAGGTTTGTATAAATAAAACTCTGCATGAATTTATATACTATTTATTAAATAAAAAAATAGCATTACCCGATATGTAATTGTTTATTACAGATTAATTTTACACTAATGTTATTTTTTAAATTCGGCATGGATTCTCCTTCTTTTCAATTCGTGGATGTTTTTTTAAACCCCTATAACTGGACATATCCAAGTATTGTTTATATTTATCTGATTTTGTTTATTCAATAGCATTCAGACAGCAGGTAGACAAACCAAATCCTTAATTGGTAAGAAAAATGTTCGTACTATTGCAAAACCCAATACTTGTTGAACAAACTAATACTAAACTATTTTAAATTTTAATATAAAAAAATAACTAGATAGCTCTAAGAAGAATATGATCAGACTGAAAAGTGTTGAGATTCCATATAGCTTCAATAATAAAATTAAATGTTCAATCGACAACGCTTTAAAGGGTTCTTGATGATCAGTAAATCTCTTCATTAATCCAGCTTTAATACCTTCTTGAAAATTTAAATACTTCCATCGTATATAAAATCCGTGCTCATGAAGTCTTATGGTCAACCAGGACAATAGTTCGACAAATGGTGAGTCGAGTTGAACATACAGAAACATCGGCCTTTGTGTTAAATCCATATCGACTGCACGCATTTTTGGTCGCTTCAAAAGTGCTTGTTGTTGCGACGCTAACTCCCACATTTCACTGTAGATTATATATCCAAATGAGTCATTCAGTGCGATCGATGCCAACATAGACTCATGAACGTCGTCGTCGAAAAAGTTATTTTTATATTTATCTAAATATTTAAATTTACGTTTAAGCAAATTCACTCGCCATGCAGATATGCTCAATTTTTGTCCTGCCTCTAGAATTCTTTCTGGGTCATTTTCTTCATGGGAATATATAGTTTCTGTGAGAAAGGATGATAGATAAGCAAGGTACATATTTGATAGAATAAAGCCAAGGATTATAATTTGTATGTACAACAGTTTCCACAAAAGTTTTTCTTTCGATTGAAGAAAACATACAGGAAAATAAATAATAGCACTGATTGTGTTGAGTAAAATCACTCCGAATTCTTGATGATAGTTTGTTTTAGTTCCAGTGAAATAAACTGCAACAGGGATTAAGATAACAACTACAAATAGTACAATCCAAACTTCATTCTGAAAGGGTAACGAAATATAATCCGACATCGGAAGTGGTGGTGATGTTGGAACAATAAGCATCCACTTCGAGAATGATATTGGATATGGCATTGAATAGAGTTCTGGATGAAATTCCATATAACTGTCTGCAATAATATGAATATTTTTTTCTGCCATAAGTTCTTTCTTTGTAATCGTCATGTCTAATTGTATTTCATTAAATGTGCAATTGTAAGTTTTAATAAATTGTAAATATGTTAATGCTACAAATCCAGATATAATTTCCTTCCCCTCTTCATCGATGTACCTGAGCACAAATGGAGGTTTTATTGCAAGATATGATTCTAGTTGGTATCCTTTTAAATCCTTAAATTTATTTGGAAAAATTTCGAATATCTTTAAACCAGTTTTATTCTCTACGTGAACTTCTGGGAATGGGCTATAACCTACTAGGATAAGTTCACCACCGAAACCTTTGGAAACAAGAACTGCATTCGTGATAAACACCTTCCAGCACCATTCAAACAATTCCGTGATCTCTTCAGTGTTAAAACTCTTCTCAGATAAAATAAATAACACTTTTGCAGTTCGCATTCCTTTTAAAGACACATCCAAAGTATTGAGGATTTCTTTATCATTCCTAGTGATGAAAACCAAAATCAAAGCGTCTTTATTTAGATTGTTGCTTAATGTGGAGGTCGACATCTCTGTTAACCACAGAAATGGAATATTCAACGAAGTTTCCATTAAATGCATGTTAAAAATTATTGGTGTAAAATTACTTGGAGTTAAACAAACGATATTCTGAAATTTGTAAAACCTTTCCAAATTAAAAACAAACTCAGTTAATTTGTACAAATCGATTTTAACTCCCGATGCCAAGAGCAAGAAATTTGTGAGAAAATTGATAGTTTTGAATATCGCCATTGCAAAAACCTAACTAGCTTTAAGTATTCAAAGTCTCTAATAAGTACCCCAGACATTTAAGAAGGGGTCGAATAAGTGTTGTACTTACAAAATTCATTAATCAACTGAATTCATTTGAAGTGCACTTTAACAAGGATAATTATTTATCACTTAAGGACATTGCCTTTGCCAACAGGTGGGAGGTTCAATTTATTTATTTATTTTATTTATTTATTTATTTATTTAATACAGGAGTGAGTACACAAGACTTTCATCTTTTAGAGTAACAGAAAACATAAATAAATATATAAAAATTGGGAACTTAATAAATAGCTTAAACTAACCTTAACTAGATAATTACACAAATTAATTAAAACTATTTCTGTGATCATAAAAGCATAGAAGAAAGAAAAATTAGATAGACTGAAGAAGAGAAAATTAAGAGGAGGAGAGAAAAATAGATTCAATTCAATTCAATTTATTTTATACATAAGGAAGTACACAAGACTTACATCTTTTAGAGTACAATATCAATATGGTTTGAATTCTAACATGGAAAGAAAAATACCTAGTCTAAGCTTAATACCTAACAGAATAGAGAACAGCTAGAGTTAAGAGGAATATCAAGGTTGTTCAATAGTAGATAGAAAGAGGGGAACTTTGGATATTAGAAAGTAGAAGAAAGAAGGGAAAGCTATAGAGAAGAGGTGGATAGGAGAAGAAAAACTTGTTTCCTGAAAGTGGTGACTGTGCTAATTCTTTGTAAAGAGGAGGGAAGATCATTCCAGAGTCTAATCGCGTGCACAAAAAGGAACGAATACCAATTCGAGACCGATGGGCTGGTATAAGAAATTTAAGTGATCTCGAGGTTTGCAAGGGGGGGGGTAAGGAAGTCGGATAGGTAAGAAGGGCTTTTAGCGTAGAAGACTTTATGTAGAAGAGCTAGTGTCATAATATCGAAAAAGCAAAAGAGGTTACAGCCTATTAGTGAATTCCGAACCGATGATACATGATCCGATCTTCTCAAGTGGAAGATAAAGCGTAAGCAGTCATTGAATGCAACATTAAGTCGTTGACGACAGGATGAATCATACACAATGTAAACAAGTGAGCCATAGAGGAAGTGCGGGTAAGAATGAGAGATTTTACAAGCATTGAACGAATTGTGGGTGATAGGAGACTACCATAAAGCCAGAGCTTACGTAAAGGTCCCATAGATTTTTGGAGAGCATTAGTGAAACTTGATCACAGCAGGTTAGTTTTGGCATTAATAGCAATACCAAGATTATGGACCCGATCAACAATAGGAAGAGGTATGTTATCCAGACAAATGAGTGGCATTCTGACGGGGAGCATAGAGCTACGACTTAACACAAGTACTTGTGTGATTTTTTAGGTTTTAAATTTAAGGAAATTGAGAGCACTCCACTCATTTATTCGAGATAGAGTGCTATTCAAGTCAGAAATACAAGAATCAATCTGTGAAGGAGGGCAAGAAGTATACAATTGGAGATCATCAGCATATAGATGAAAGGAGCAGTGGCCAATAGTAGAGGGAGATCATTAATATATAATGAAAATAGTAGAAGGACCAAGAATTGAACCTTGTGGAACACCAGAAGGCACCTGTAGGAGAGATGATACAACATTTTTATGACGAACACATTGAAAACGATTAGATAGCAAAGAGGAGAAAAGCCGTGTAGCAGAAGAAGAGAAGCGATAGCGCTGACTTAGTTTGGAAAGCAGGATCGTGTGCACCACCGAGTCGAAGGCTTTCGAAAAATCAAGAAGCACTAATACTGCAACATCACCTTTATCAAGCGCAGAGCGAATGTCAGTAGTTACCTTTAGTATAGCTGTTTCGCAACTATGATTTTTACGGAAAGACCAGATTGATATTCAGAAATAAGGCTATTAGATTCAAGGTAGCGCTGGACTTGAATGAAAACAGTTTTCTCGAAGGCTTTAGCAAGGAAAGAAGAATGCTAATGGGACGGAAATCTGAGAGATCAGCAGGGGACGATTTTTTCGGTAAGGGGATCACTATGGCTTTTTTCCACAACAAGGGAACTTGAGAAGTAGTCAGGCAGTAATTAAAAAACATGCGTAATGATATTCAAATTAAGGGGGCGAGCAGCTTGAAAAACCGTGGAGAGATTTCATCATAACCGATGCAGGCTTGACGAAATGGAGAGCAGTATTTCAAAAACTTCCGAGGAGTCCACACAGCGGAAAGCAAAGCCATCAGTACTATGCGAGGAGGACTGAGAAAGATCGGGAGATAGGGAAAGCAGGAGGGGATTGAATGAATGAGCGATTTAGAAGATCAACATCGATATCAAAATGGGAGGGTGCAGTAGCATGTATGCCCAGCGAGCGAAGGTTGGACCAGAGTTGCTTGGTGTTTAAAGAGGGATCAAGCTTACGGGCACTAAAAACTACGTTTCGTGATTTGACTTTTACTAGTGACGAGGTTGCGAAGTTGTCTTATAGGCATTAAGATATCTAAGGATCCTAGTCTTGAGATAACGCCTGTACATGCACTCTCGCTGACTTATCAGGTCACGGATTTCACTAGAAAACCAAGGACAGGGTGAGGATGGCCTACGGACTTCTAGTGACCAGCGGCACACATTGATCAAAGAGAGATTGAGTAAATAGAGTCAGCAAACTTACTTTAGCGTCAACACAATTAGTACGATAGATAACATCCCAAGGAATGGCGGAGGCAGCTTCAGACATTTGATCAACATTGATGTTACTAAGAATCACGAAAAGTATACGAACTAGATACGGAGAGCACACCAACGAACTCGAACGGAAAGGAATAATAGGTCATGGTCCAGAAAGCTAGGGGGGGAAAGTTGATGATGCTTTAACACTGCATCAGTGCAGGTAGTAGCTAGGACATCAAGCAAGGATGGGTTTTGACAATTTAGAAATGTTGGTAGATTATTTAGAATATGCAAGTCCAATGTCTCAAATAAATATCTAAGAGCATTCGCACGAGGATTGATTTTGAGCAGATCAGCATTAAAGTCACCCGCAACAATTATGTTCTCATAGTGGTGAGAAAGAGAAGAAACAAGATCGGAGAACTCATTAGCGATATCGGAATTGAAGGCATTGGGAGGACAGTATACGCTGATAACAACACATTTGTCATATGAAGATTTTACACTCAACAGCAATAAACTCGAATTGTAAGCCATTAGACTTACCGAGCACTCTTGAGGAGAGCGAAGAGGTCACATATAACAGCGACACCACCACCAGTGCGGTCAAGCCGATCACCACGATGTAACACAAAATTACGAAGGGAAACAAAAGAGGAGGGGATTCCTGGTTTTAACCATGTCTCACTCACAAACACAATCTGTATCTTTGTTTGATCAAACATCCATCTCAATTCATCCATTTTGTTGTTCAGACTTCTCGCATTTAGAACACATATGTTAAGTCCAGAGGAGGTGGAGCAAAGGATGTTTAGCAGTCTTCCCTGTTTGTGCACTCTATCAGGAAACTGATACATAAATGCAAGAAATGAGCACAGTCACACCTCAAAAGTCAGTAAGAAACAAGCTAAAAATGTTAAATAGAAGAAGGAATAAAAGACAGGATAAGAAGGGACAGACAAAGAGGAAGAAGAATAGCCAAGAAAAGAGGCAACATAGTACATACAAATTCTATAGAAACTTAAAATTAAAATCAAAACTAGAAGTAAAAAAATTAAGAACTTATAACAACTTAAATTTAAAATCAAAACTAAGAGGATAAAAATTAAAATTAAAACTAAGAGTAAAGATAAAATAAAATAAAATGAAAACATAGCAAACAAATGCTCCACAGTATAGCAGGATGCTTCTCCAAAGTTAGGGCTTGACAGAAATGGCTTCATTCAGGTCAAGGACAGACTTAAATATTTGAGGTCTTTGATTTTTGTCCAGCTGAACAAAAATCCGACCTTGTCGTGAAAATACCGCGGCGACGAGGTTCCTCAATTGAAGCTTTCTTGCCGAACGAAAAATGTCTTCATTTTTTGGCGACAAGCTTTCGCTCAAACGAACAACGCTGTCAGCAGTAAATCCCAGATTCAATTTGTTCAGCAAGAGAGTGCCGTACTGCCGGGCTTTCCTCAGAAACTCCTGCTGCTCGTTGGCCGACGGGAATTTCACTATCAGTAGCGAGCTAGGAGCCGCAGCGCTACCAGTCGGGGAGTTCTGACGTTTTCGTTGATGCGGCCGGAACACGTTCACAAAAGGTGACAGTTCATGCCCGATAGTGGAGGAAAGCGATTCCAAGATAAGCTTCGGGTTCTCGTTCTCACACAACGGGACGCCTCGGATGACCACATCTTGGAGTCGTAGCTGCCGGCGCAGATCCTCCACCTCATCGGAGACTACGGCGATGTCGTGTTGCACATTTTCAACATCGTCTCTTAGCCCTGCAAATTGACTATTAAACGAATTACAGACCTCATCAATACGAGCTGTTAGGCGAGCCTCAAGTGAATTCAAACGATCCTCGACCACATCAATCCGTGCTGCTAGGCGAGTCTCGAGTGAGTTTAGACGATCCTCAAAGGTGGCAAGTTGATCGTCCAGCATGCGGTTGAGGCTCACTAAAAGCTTTTTTTCCAAAAGTTCAAAGCTGTCTTCAGGGCCAGCAACTGACGTCGATCTTGGCGTTCCGCTTCTGCAATCGGTGTGCCTGCTGCTGCTGCTGCTAGCGGGGGTGTTGACCCCAGCGGGATTAACATTGACAATATCGGCACATTTTCTTGTTTTCGGCCTTGTTTGAGTTGATTTGGACATTTTAAGGCACAGGAAAAGCGGAAAAGGAAAGGCTAAAAACGCAATCGGACACCGACTTTAAGAACACTGCGGTAATATATACTTGGCGGAAGATTTGAGCGGATAAATTAAAAAACCGGGAGCTATGCAGAAACACGTCTACTCAGTCGACATTCACTATGTAAACTCGATGCTTGCTTTTTAACGCCGTGACTGTGGCTATTCTTTGCACCACGTTGGGAAGGTTATTCCAAAGCCTAATAGCATGCACAAAGAAGGAGCGACTACCAATTAGGGACAGATGGGCAGGAATAAGAAATTTAATTGATCTAGTGGAGTGCAAGGGAGATAACAAATCAGAAAGGTAGCAAGGACTTTTGGTATAGAACATCATCATCATAATCATTGCGCTCCTTTAATCCCTCATGGGACATAGGGCGGAAACAGTTGTCCTCCAGCGGACTCTGTTTTGCGCGACAGCTCTCAGCTCCGACCAGGATCTCCCAGTTGTTGCGGCTTCTGCTAGTAGGGTTCTCCTCCACGTTGTTCTAGGTCGTCCTACTCGACGGGATCTTTGCGGATTCCAGTCAAGGGCCTGTTTGGCTAGATTTTCGTTTTCGCGTCGCAAGGTGTGGCCAACCCAATTCCATTTCCTTCGCCTGATTTGGTCGTCTATCTTTTCTTGGCCGGCACGGCGCCATAGTTCTTCGTTTGAAATTCTATCTTGCCAGCGGATCTTTAGGATACGACGAAGGCATCTGTTGATGAAGACTTGTAGGCGCCCTGTGATGAATTAGGTGATTTTCCATGTTTCGCAACCGTACAAAAGTACTGCCTTCACGTTGGAGTTGAACAGCCGCAATTTGGTGTTAGTTGAGATCTCCGTTGATCTCCATATGCGGGACAGGCATCATATGCGCCTCGTGCTTTATTTATTCTGGAACTGTCGTCTTCTTCTGCCCCACCATTTTCGGTAATAATACTACCGAGGTAGCAGAATTTATCGACCAGTTCCACGTCACGGTTATTCAGCGCAGTCCGTTCAATGGTGTTTGCATTTATCCGCATTTCTTTAGTTTTAGTTGGATGTAGCCTTAAGCCTGCTGGACTACTTTCTGTTGCCAAATTGTTAATCATGTTTTTGAGGTCCTGGTGTCTGTGGGCCAGCAAACAGATATCATCTGCGTAGTCGAGATCGTTAAGGCGGTCTACCAAACCCCATTGTATGCCGCCTGTTCTACTATCTAGAGCGCCGACAAGGATGTCATTTATTACTATAAGAAATAGTAAAGGCGAGAGTAGGCATCCTTGTCGTACTCCTGAGCTCACCTCAAAGCTGTCGGATAATTTTCCATTATGGAGAACTCTGCATTTGGAATTGTTATATAGGGCTTTTATCAATTCTATTATTTTATCAGACAGTCCACGTCGCCGTAGTGCTTGCCATATAAAGCTCCTATTGACCGAGTCGAACGCTTTCTCATAATCTACGAAAGCAAGGTAAAGGGGGGATCGGAATTCAGTGCTCCACTATTATTCGTAAGGTGTTGATATGACCAATACATGAGCGGCCCTTCCTGAATCCGGCGTGCTGCCTCCTAAGCGTTCGGTCTACTGCCTCACTTATCCTAGATAGTAATATATGGGACAAAATTTTGCCCACAGTAGATAGTAAACAGATGCCTCTCCAGTTGTCGCATATTGTTAGGTGCCCCTTTTTTGGTATTTTGACTATGATACCTTCCGTCCAATCCTCCGGAAAGGTACAGGTGTTCCATGCTATTTCCAGGATTGGCTGAAGCGCATCTGCTATGAGGCTTGAATCGGCTTTCAACAATTCTGGCGGGATGCCATCTATTCCAGCTGCTTTACCATTGGCCATCGCATGAATTGCGGTTACTATTTCCGTCTTGGATGGGGGCCGGGTGGTAAATTTGGTACAGCACCTTACTGTTGCCTGTGTTTGCCGCGTTTTCCGCTTTTTCTGCGAGCTCATTTATCTGCTGCCTTTTATCACGCCGGACACTTCTCTTTACCTCCCGGTGTAATTGGGAGTATTCCCTTTCCAGTTGGTAACGTCTTTCAGGGTCGCTTGTAGAGTTTACGTTATTTTTTAGGGCTCTCCTGCGTTCTATTTTTTGCCAGGTTGTGTCCGAGATCCAGTGTTGCTGGTTTCTTTGGACATAACCGATGCTCGTTTCCGCAGCCGTCAATATTGCGCCCTTTGTTCTACTCCACAGCTCTTCAATATTTGTGTCGTCAGAAACGTTGTGCTGGTTTAATATTTGTTGTAGGTTTCCAGCAAATTCCTGCTTTTTACCGCTCTCCCGCAGAAGGTCTACGTTGAACCGTCTACGGTTTATAGCATCGCGTTGTACGTTTCTGATTGCGGCGATTTTAAGGCGAATAGTTGCTACTACCAAATGGTGGTCGCTTCCAGTGTCTGCTCCCCTGAAACTCCTGACATCCTCAAGGATAGTTCTCCATCTGCGGCTGACGGCCACATGATCTATCTGATTTCTCGTTCTACCATCGGGCGATACCCAGGTCTCTTTGTGTATCTTCTTGTGACAAAAGTAAGTTCCACCTACCATCAGTTGGTGGGAGCTACAGCGTTTAAGTCACCCATTAATACAATGATCTCTCCCCTTGGAATAGAGCGAAAAACCTCTTTCAGCCGCAAATAGAACTCGTCTTTGATGTCATCTTCAGCGTCCTCAGTTGGAGCATAGCATTGGACTACCGTAGTACTTCTTAGTCTGGTACGCAGGCGCACGGTAATAATCACCTCAGAAACTGGTGACCAGCTAATGAGGCTGGACCTGGCATCTTTGGTGAGTATTACACTAACGCCACTCCTACGGCTTTCAGTTTCGTTTCTCCCAGAATATAAAAAGCACTCACCATTTGGGCAGATATGTTCCCCCGCGTCGGGCCATCTGGTCTCGCTAAGTTCCATGATCTTGATTTTATATCGATTCATCTCGTTGAGGACTTCATTCAGCCGTCCCTCAGCAAGCAGTGTTCTCACATTCCATGATCCGATTCGTGTCCTTGTTCGAAAAGCAAAGGTCGTCGTCGTGTTGTCCATCCGGTTCCGAGGCATTGTTTGCCGATTCGTAGCAATGGTGTTTTTTATGGGAGCGGGTTGCTAACCCTCAGCCCAACCGACTTGAAACTCTGTTTTGTAGCGCAGAGAGCTCGCCATTCGCCCGTCTCCCGTTAGCTCCTTCTGAAGAAGTACCCCAGGGGGCACCGCGGGGAGGTGGGATTAGGACTTGCTAACAGGTCTGCTAGGTGTTCGTCTGCAGTGACTTTTCTCGGGTTTTGGCAGAGGTGGCAAATCGGGTACCAACACTTTCCGGGGTCCTTGTTAGCCGTTTGCCCCTCAACACCTCCTTTTATTCACAACAAGGAAGTGATAACAGAAAGCAAACCCAAGGCCGATCTATTAGCTTCTCTGTTCGCCGCAAATTCTTCTTTACCCGCTGCTATGTCACCCCCCCCCCCTCTCGAGAATACCACCCACTCAATGGACGGAGTTCACTTCAGGACTCGCGAGGTGTTTAGGTGTCTCAAAGAACTCGAAGTCAATAAATCCACTGCCCCGACAAAATCCCCCCTATAGTACTTAAAAAATGTGCCTCACCTTTGGCTAAACCTCTGCGCAAACTTTTTGCCCTGTCTTACTTCTCCGGAGTGTATCCCGACTCTTGGAAACTAGCTCACGTTCAGCCAATCCCAAAAAAAGTGAAGCCAGCGACCCCTTAAACTACCGCCCAATAGCAATTACTTCTGTTCTCTCCAAAATCATGGAGACAATAATCAATAAAAAGCTAATGAAATATCTGGAATCCAACCAAATTATACACGACAGGCAATACGGCTTCAGATCTAAACGGTCTACTGGCGATCTGCTTGTGTGTTTAACCGAGCGTATCAACCAAAGCATTCACAGCTTTGGTGAGTCTAGCCTAGTTGCTCTAGATATATCAAAGGCTTTTGACAGAGTATGGCACCCAGCTCTGTTGAATAAACTCCAAGCTATTGGTATACACTTAGTTCTAAGGAACTGGATTAAGAGCTTTCTTTCAGGCCGTTCAATCAAGGTAGTATTGGATGGCGTCGAATCCAACCCCCACGCCATTTCGGCCGGAGTTCCCCAGGGGTCAATTCTCTCACCCGCAATTTTTCTAATCTTCATTAATGATCTGCTCTCAATCCCCTCCAACCCACTTCACTGCTTCGCTGATAACGGTGCTCTGAATTTCTCTTACTCCTTCGACAATATAAGACAAGCACGTGCCAGACCTTGTCTTTACCACCGTCAACTGATGTCGATTTCGATCAACCGGGATATCGAATCGATTCTTCATTGGGGCGAAACGAACCGCGTCGAATTCAATGCCACAAAAACGAAGCACTGTCTGATCTCCAGCAAAAATTGTACCGACCAACTATCAACATCCTAGGGGTAACTTTAACGGAGCATCTGCGATGGAATGATCACATATTCCAAATCGCCAAACAAGCCTCCCAATGCCTTGGATTTCTCAAGAGATGCAAGTTCCTCCTCCAGCCAGCCGCATTGGCTACAATATACAAATCCTATATTCGGCCGCGCCTCAAACACAACTCGTATATCTGGGCAGGCGCCCCAAAAACCACCTTGGCTTGTCTCAACAAGGTGCAATTAAGCCACCGTAGGAATGTAGCAGCCCTCTCCATACTTTATCGCTATTACCATGGCGACTGTTCCACTGAAATTCAGGACCTCCTGCCTGCACGGCAATACTTTTCCCGCAACGCAAGACTAGCCCGCTCGGCTCACCCCCATACCCTAGAGCCCCCTCGTTCACGCACAATACGGTTTAGAAGTGCGTTTACGAATAGAACAACTCGACTGTGGAATAATCTCCCGCAGTCAGTATTTCCGAACTCGTACAACATCTAGAGTTCAAACGTGAGGTTCATCGTCATTTTCTTCTACACCCTCCAGACCCCCTCTAACCTTTCCTATTCTCCTCTATTCTTCAAACCAAGCTTACTACTAGACATTGCACCATGAACTGAACGACATGACGGACTGGTAGTATAAAGGGTTACACCTAAGCTTGGTTTTTTCATAAAAAAAATAACAGATTAAAAAAACGCGGCATTAATAAACTTTGTTTGCTTACTCATAGTCTGATGACTTGTTCAGTTATTCGCCAACAGTTTTTTCTTTCTTGGCTAAAGCTCGAACTGTAGTCAATGTAGGGGGTACTACACGGAGACTCAAGAAGTACGAAAAACGCGGGTTTATTTGAAAGTAACATCGCACAGGACGCACATGATGGAACTTTAATGAAAGATTTTTCATCCAAAAATTCCCTCATAAGCAAATTTCTTTTTCAGATGTAAACAATGACCGCGGTAGACAGACACAGTCCAGGAGAGACACTCACACACAGGGTCCAGGAAGATAGCGGAAAGGTATGTATATGTTCAGTCTTATAACTCGTTATCTAAAAAATATAAAAGTTATCAATTTTTCAACACATATTTTTAAACATACTTACCATTAGAATTTTTTCCATTTAAACCAACAAAAGGTCAGACCGAATGTTATGAAATTTTTTCAAAGCATTTTCTCGTTAATATTCTTCTTTTGGCACCTCAAAGAAGTCGATATAGTTTTTGGTTCACGCGGTATCGTTCAGGTACAAAAATCACGAACGTCGTTTAAACAAAAAACCGGTTCGACCGAATTGTACGATCATACTTTCGTTAATATTCTTCGAACGGCACCTTAATTAAGTCGACATCTGTTATACATAGTTCGCTTATGTCGTTTAAACCAAAAAACGGCTCGACCAAATTTTATAAAAAATCTTTTCAGATCATTTCGTTTAATACGCTTCGAACAACACCTCAACGAAGTCGTTATCTTTTTTGGTTCGCGCAGGAAAAAATGACCAAATACGTACGCACACACACACACTCATATGCCTGAAAGGCAGGTTTTAACGCCTTTCCCAATTCGAGATTACATTAATGCTCTGCGTTTATGTTAAGTATCTATTAACATTATTTTTTAATTGATAGCAAATCTCCACGTCATAGCCAGGGGCACTACAGTCGAAGTTACATAAACCCAGATTACACTGAACTAAAAGGAGATCGAATTGAATTGCGAATTCGAGTCCAACTTGGAAACGTTTAAATATTATTGAGAATATATTAAATTTAAACAGAAGGTCATTTTGAAGTTGTTTATTAATATTTATTCGTGAATTTAGTTGAAGTTATTTGTATAAAATACGAATTTGGTATTATATAATTAAACTTGAACTAATGCAGCAGTCTTTTACTCTACGGCTTCGTTGTAATCACTGAGTTTAGCAGATAGGTTGTCAGAACCTTAACAGTAGCTATTTCTGGCTGTTTCATTGCGTAGTGCAGCTTTGTTGACTCGAGCCTAATCAGCGGATACAAAGCTTTTCATTGGAGCTTTCTCCAAGTTTTTAAAAATTTTTAAGAGCTTTGTACCCCAGCCTGCTCGGATTGCCACGGGATTTGAAAACATATATATGAAATTTTTATTTGCGTGCAGTTTTAATTTCCCCAGCAGCGCGCTCCGTCGATTTCTTTTATGGTTTACATCTATGCAATTTGTTTGCAGTAGTTTTTGTTGATTGAACGACTAAATGTGCGCAATGTGTATTTATGTGGCTTTCTAAGCGCATCCTTGGAACGGTGCTGATGTTTTTTTTATGTGAAAGACTAGAGGCTCAGGAAAGGTCCTTTATACTGTGTCGACAATCTATTTTCTTCGTATAGAGTGCAATGTCGAACAACAGCTCTAGTCAGGGAGAAAAGAACTGCCATAATCTACCCGCGATAATTTAAGTCCACCTACTCCCAACCATTACTATCGCGACTTTGACATCTGCTGGAGTATTATTGAACGAATTGAATCTCGTCAACCAACCGATGACATGCGCTTTGGTGGAGCGGGGAAGGGCTAAGGAGGCTATGACAGGAGGAATCAGAAACGCAAAGAGGGAAGAAGAAGGAAAGTTATGTAAGTGGGAAAGTGGAAAAGGCGAAAGACCGTGGGGCTGGCCGGGGTTCGAACCCGGGGGCCCTGGGATGGTAGTCAGTCGCCTTACTCCCTCGGTTACCGAGGCCCCCAAGCGAAACCTGAAAGATGCATCTGCTTCTGCTGGCAATAAGTCAGGGTCCTCTGAGGACGCAAAAACTGGATGAGCCGGGATATATTCAAGTGCATCGAGTTTATTAAAAAAAATTGTATGTCATAGAAAAGAACAGGTTTGTATAAATAAAACTGTGCATGAATTTATATACTATTTATTAAATAAGAAAATAGCATTACCCGATATGTAATTGTTTATTACAGATTAATTTTACACTGATGTTCGATAATTATTTATTTGTAAAATTCGGCAGGTATATTGCTTCTTTTCAATTCGTGAATGTTGTGTTAAGCCCCTATAACTGGACATATCCACGCATTGCTTATATTTATCTGATTTTATTATTCAATAGCATTCGGACTTTTTACCTATAACCAGAAAGTGCGGCTATGCAGGTAGGTAGGAAAACCAAATCATGATCCTTATTTAGTAAGAAACCCAATACTTGTTGAACAAACGAATATTAAACTATTTTAAATTTTAATATAAAAAAATAACTAGATAGTTCTAAGCAGAATATGATCAAACTGAAAAGTGTTGAGATTCCATATAGCTTCAATATTAGAACTAAATGTTCAATCGACAACGCTTTAAAGGGTTCTTGATGATCAGTAAATCTCTTCATTAATCCAGCTTTAATACCTTCGTGAAAATTTAAATACTTCCATCGTATATAAAATCCGTGCTCATGAAGCCTCATGGTGAACCAGGACAATAGTTCGACAAATGGTGAGTCGAGTTGAACATACAGAAACATCGGCCTTTGTGTTAAATCCATATCGACTGCACGCATTCTTGGTCGCTTCAAAAGTGCTTGTTGTTGCGACGCTAACTCCCACATTTCACTGTAGATTATATATCCAAATGAGTCATTCAGTGCGATCGATGCCAACATAGACTCATGAACGTCGTCGTCGAAAAAGTTATTTTTATATTTATCTAAATATTTAAATTTACGTTTTAACAAATTCACTCGCCATGCAGCTATGCTCAATTTTTGTCCTGCCTCTAGAATTCTTTCTGGGTCATTTTCTTCATGGGAATATATAGTTCCTGTGAGGAAGGATGCTAGATAAGCAAGGTACATATTTGAAAGAATAAAACCAAGGATTAGAATTTGTATGTACAACAGTTTCCACAAAAGTTTTTCTTTCGATTGAAGAAAACATACAGGAAAATAAATAATAGCACTGATTGTGTGTAGTAAAATCACTCCGAATTCTTGATGATAGTTTGTTTTAGTTCCAGTGAAATATACTGCAACAGGGATTAAGATAACAATTACAAATAGTGCAATCCAAACTTCATTCTTAAAGGGTAACGAAATATAATCCGACATCGGAAGTGGTGGTGATGTTGGTACAACAAGCACCCATTTCGAGAATGATATTGGATATGGCATTGAAAAGAATTCTTGAGCAAATTCCAGGTAATTGTCTGCAATAATATGAATATTTTTTTCTGCCATAAGTTCTTTCTTTGTAATCGTCATGTCTAATTGTATTTCCTTAAATGTGCCATTGTAAGTTTTAATAAATTCTAAATATGTTAATGCTACAAATCCAGATATAATTTCCTTCCCGTCTTCATTGATGTACCTGAGCACAAATGGAGGTTTTACTGCAAGATGTGATTCTAGTTGGTATCCTTTTAAATCCTTAAATTTATTTGGAAAATTTTCGAATATCTTTAAACCAGTTTTATTCTGTACATGAAATTCTGGGAATGGGCTATAACTCACTAGTAATAGTTCACCATTGAATCCTTTTGAAACAAGAACCGCATTTATGATAAACACCTTCCAACACCATTCAAACAATTCCTTTATTTCTTCAGTCTTCAAACTATTCTCAGGTAAAATAAATAAAACTTTTGCATCTCGCATTCCTTTCAAAGACACATCCAAAGTGCCGAAGATTTCATCACCATTTCCATTGATCAAAAACAAAATCAAAACATTTCTATTGAGAATGTTGCCTAAAGTTATGTTAGATGATTCTGTTAACCACAGGACAGGAAGTCTCGTTTCCATTCCGTAAACTAAATCCGCTAACGAAGTTGCATTATAATCATTTTGTGTTAACAAAACCACATTTTGAAAATTATAAAATTTCTGCAAATCAACAATAAATTCGGTTATTTTGTCGAAATTTTTTTCAACTTCCGATGTTATAAGCTGCACATTCAGCAAGAAAATAATAATGATTGTCTTCATTGCAGAATGACTTTGTACTAATTGAAATCGTGACAAGCAGTTTACATTTCTGTATAAGGACTTGTCAATGGCAATCATTACTTCGTTGTGAACTTAGTCAGCATTATTTATTAATAGTCGAAAGAAGTGGGAATAATTAATCGTGAAAAAACGTGCAAAGCATGAATGTGACAAGCAACAAAACGTGGATGTGATTTTAACTACTCAGAATACACCAATTTGTAGGCATTATTACAAAATTTCGATGGATTAATCATTAGTGGGTATTCAGGTTCACCGCCAATTGGGCTATTGCTCGTTATATGTGTGTTTAGTTAATTTTTCTACCGTTTATTTTTAAATTAAATGCTCGACGACATTCACTAGCACTAGGCGAAGTCGACAGTGCAGAGAGACACTTCGAATCACCCCTTCACTTCCAACCCCCCCAAAATGCCTTTTGTATGAAGAAAATTCAACTTGGACGAACTTTTCAAATATTTAACGGCATGATAAAGGCTAACTTTTCCGTTAAAAATATGAAACAAAAATTATGACCCATGAAAATTATTATATGTTGAATAATCAAGCGCCTTGAAATCTACGTAAATTTCCAGGTACCATAGCTCAAAAAGTAAAAGCGATGAACATCCGATTATTGAATTTGTTGTCTTTTTGGTTCCGAGACCTTTTATTTAAGCCATATATTGCTAAAATCAGGCACATGCAAACGAAATTACTGCAACTTCGCGGCCGCTGAGTAAGAATCCGCAACTTTATGACAAATTAAGCAAATTTGATGAAAATTGGCATATGGGGCTTTTCAGGAACACTGAATAAGAATCCGTTATCAGATTTAAAAAAAAAACAGAATGGCGCATCCAACATGGCGACCAACCTTGTTCATAATTAATGGAATTGAATGAAATTATGTAATAATAGGTGTTCGGAGTCATGTGTCATATGGCAAATATGTAGTATACAGTGGTGGATAAAATGACATGGAGCAAGCAGGAGCAGCTGATTTTTTATATATTTTGTAAAGATGATTAATAAACAATTACATGCATATTTTATAGCGGAAGTCGATGGAAGTTTGTACTTAGCCATCAATTTATATTCAAATTATTTATTATTTATTTATTTATTTATTCAAATCACCACAATTTACTACATTTTTGATCATAACTAAACAATACAATTATTTATTTATATTCATTTCAATAACACAGTATAATTGTACTTACTCTCTGGAGAAGAATCCATTTTACACAAAAGTAAGCAGGTAAACGTACTGAAATTTACATGCGATAACCAAACACGTGCTTTTGCTCCGAGAGAACGCCCTGCGTATAGCGTGTTCGACGCTCACTTTCCAAGTGAAATACAAAGGAGATTTCGAACATCTGCCTCTTACCAAGGGCCCTGAACTACCCCATGGGGGGCCACTATACCTAACCCACGTGAAAAAAGTCCCTAAATATAAACTTTCTTTTTGGTATTTTTTTCCAGGTTTTGGGGATTTCAGACTACTGTGAGTGGTTAGGATCCAGCTGCCAGCTCACCTGTAAAATTAAAATACAAACTAGTTGGGATGTGGGTTTGACCTCTTCGGTCCACACGATTAACTTCCCAATATGATGAACGAAGATGGAATAAACTGACTTCTTACAAAATAGTTATACGTTTAGCACTAATGGAAAATTGGCTAGCATCAGAACTGATGACAAAGCAATCCCGAGAGAAACTAGTTCAAATAACTATAATAGTAGTAAATCCACAAGATTTTTCCAGAATATTTGTTTTTCCTGGACGTTAGCAAACAAACATTTCCTCCGTATTTCGTTCGCTGCACTAAAGCGGGTGTTCAAATTCGTATTGAGCGTGCTGAAGCGCCGTTGACAAACTGAGAAGCGAATGACTTAATTAGGAAATTCCAAAGCTTTCCGGAGATATTATCAAAACGGTAACTACCGGGATGGACCGCAATTTCCTGAAACTGTATCACGCGTAGAAAACAATTCCCCGTCAAAAAGTGCCCATCCAAGGTAAAGGGTAAGGAAATTTTTGCACGATCTTGAAAGGTTGTCGGATTTTGACAAGTGATGTTTTGTTCAAAGGCAATCGCTGTGCAGAACCCAAAAAATACAACTTCGTTTAGAACGGGTCTCATTCCATGTTTATTAGATATTAGCAAAACTTGTCAATTTGAGGTCTTTCTGACAATTAGCCGAATTTTTTTTTATTCAAACAAAAAAGGCCCGACCGAATATTATAAAATTTTTTTCAGAGCATTTCTTCTTTAATATTCCTCAATGAAGTCGATATAGTTTTTAGTTCGCGCAGTATCGTGCAGGTACAAAAATCATAAACGTCGTTTAAACAAAAAAAACGGTTCGACCGAATTTTATGAAAATCTTTTCAGATCATATTTTGGTTAATACTCTTCGAACGGTACGTCAACTAAGTCGATATCTTCTATAGTTCGCGCGATATCGTGCAGGTACAAAAATCACTTATGTCATTTAAACCAAAAAACCGCTCGACCGAATATTATAAAAATCTTTTCAGATTATATTGTCGCTAATACGCTTCGAACGGCACCTCAAGTAAGTCAATATCTTTCGTGGTTCGGGCGATATCGTGCAGGTACAAAAATCACTTACGCCGCTTAAACAAAAAAACGGCTCGACCGAATTTTATGAAATCTTTTCAGATCATATTTCGGTTAATACGCTTCAAACGGCACCTCAACGAAGTCGATATCTTCTTTGGTTGGCGCGATATCGTGCAGGAAAAAGTTACCATATCCGTACGCACACACACACACATACTTCCTCCCAATTTTTTCCTTAAAATGCTCCTGGGACCTTGAAAGATGAAAATACGTCGACAATTTCGATTTCGATTTTCGGACCGATTACAATAACTTCCTATACTGGGAAGTTAATAATGTCGGCGTTTTTCTATGCACATCCCGTTCTCATAATTATTCCTAAACATACCTCTTTAATTTTATGCATATGTTCCGCCTAAAACAGTACTGCTTCTAGACAAGTTCCCCATCTAGTCAGTATTGGCTCTGGGGGTAACGGAATATCGGCTAAACTGGCTCTATATAACTGTATCTGAAGTGGAGCTTTGGGAAAAAATTGTTTACTGACGGAATTAAAGTATTGACTAATTCAAAAGTTATTCCGTATCGTGTCAGCCAATCGACCAACGATCAAGTTGGGATAGAACCATTTTAAATTCAGTCACCAGAATCAAAACGTTGTTATTGTTTCCTCCGGGCCAAAATCTCCACAAAGTCGAATTGACAAATTGTGCTATAGCAGTACCATTTGTTTATTTATTTATTTATTTATATTTTTTTTTCAATTTCCTGACTTGCAATTAAGTAAGATTTTCCCGGGCCGTTTCCCGTTAAGACACCGACTATTAAATTCGCTATGTAGCGGCCCATGGAATCTGTCGTCTCGTTCACAGATATCCACAAATAATTATCGCCAATATCTTGTTTAATTTTATCCTTTTTACATCGAAACATTTTTGAAGATAAATTTTACGAATTGTAGACTCCTCAGGGACATTGCAGCCAGTGTACTTTAGGAGAAAATTTTTAAACGTGACGTTCTCTAAAGAACACCAAGGCACTTTAAATTATTTGCTTCTCACTACTACTGGAAGCACCGTTTTTGGTTTTTGTAACTGCTTCCCGGTGCATCGCTGTATTAAAATGCTGAGTGATTTGAGATTTTCTATTAACAGTTATCAGTAAACGATAAAATATTTATAAATATTCTTCGTATTACAAGTTCTATATTTCAAAAATATACTGTCATATAAATATACTAACTTTTTTGTAACATTTTACGCAGAGAAGCCATTCGTCAGTCAATTGAAACACGTTTTTGCTAAAGCATTTCAACCGCTTTTTTATTTTATTTCGCTGTTTTTTAGAAATTTTCGTCATGACAGTTCCTAAACCGGCACTACACTACCAGCGAAGTTGAACGAAGTTAGGCGAAATCGACAGCGTAGAGAGGCACTTCGATTCACTCTGTGTAACTTTACGGCAGTTTTTGCGGAGCGGCTGAGCGATAAAGAGCGAGTATGACCGTGAAAGAACGAGAGTGACCGAGAAAAAGGGAGTGAACGAGGGAGCACCGTTCCGACGAAGCGAGAGCGACCGAGAAAATGCGAACATCTTTCTGACGAAGTTAGAGCGTCGCAGAAAGAGGTAGCGTACGGAAAAAAGAGAGCGACTGAGAAAGTGCGATCAACCGACCGGGCAAACACCGTTCCGACGAAGTGAACGCTACGGCCTCTAGACCTCAATCAACTGATTAAAAATTTCTTGGACCATTTCTTTTAGAAAATTTTGAGTCAAGCTTCACATATTTTTTTTCGCAAGTTTAATCATGTATTTTCACTTTTCAAGCACTTTTATCGGTTTTGACTTTGTTTGTTGCACTCGCGAGTACGGCCTTCCTTTTTGGTTTTGGTACTGCAATACAAATGGGCAGAACGGCCAGAAAGAAAGCTCTCAATCCAGTTCCTTAGAACTGAGTCAATACTAATAGCTTGGAGTTTAGACAGCAGAGCATGATGCCATACTCTGCCGCAGGCCTTGGAGATATCTAGAGCCTCCAGACTAGACTCACCGAAGCCATGGAGGCTTTGGTTGATGTAATCAGTCAGACGTACAAGAAGGTCATCGGATATCGGGAAGCGGTCTAAAAATCGATCGCAAGATTCCTCACAGGGACGAAGTTAATAAACTTGTAAAAATCAGTCCAGCCGATTAGTATCGGTTCAAAACCATACTCGAATCAACTTAATCACGCACACCAAATTTCATAAAATTCAGTCCAGCCGTTTAGGAGGAGTTCAATTACATTAAAAACACACTAGTTATTTTCTTAATAGCCCAATATTTTATTTTTGTAAATTGTAACAAAAAATAAACATGCTACAAAAAATTGTTTTCTTTTTAGTTAAATATACATGAATGCACAGCTCTGAACAAAATACGATTAGGCTGAAAAGTAACGCGAGCCCATATACCTTCAATATTAGTATTAAATGCTCAATCGACAATTTCTTAAATGGTTCTTGATCATCAGTAAATCTCTTCACCAATCCAGCCTTAATTCCTTCATGAAAATTGAAATACTTCCATCGTATATAAAATCCGTGCTCATGAAGTCTTATGATGAACAAAGACAATGGGTCCGTAAATGGAGAATCGAATTGAACATACAAGAATACTGGTATTTGTGCGAAATCCATATCAACGGCACGCATCCTTGGGCGTTTTAAAAGATCTTGTTGTTGCGTTGCCAATTCCCAAGTTTCTTTGTTTACGATATATCCGAATGTATCGTTTAGGGACATAGCAGCATTTATATTATGATAAGGATTGGTTTCTTCCATATAATTCTTTTTATATTTTTGCAAATAATTAAATTTACGTGATAACACCTCAACTTGCCATGCACTTATGCACAGCTTTGACCAGCTTCTAGAATTTTTTCTGGATCCTTCTCTTCATGGGAATATATAGTCCCTGTGAGAAAGGATGCTAGATGAGCCAAGTAAAAATTTGATAGAATAAAACCAAGGATTAAAATTTGCATGTAAAACAATTTCCACAAAAGTTTATCCTTCGATTCAAGAAAACTTATCGGAAAATAAATAATAGCACTAATCGTGTATAGCAACAGGACTCCAAACTCTTGATGGTAATTTGTTTTAATCCCAGTGAAATATCCTGCGATGGAGATAAAGATTACAATTGCAAATAGTACGATCCAAACTTCTTTCTTAAAAGGTAACGAAATATAATCCGAAATCGGAAGTGGTCGCGATTTTGGAATAACAAGCACCCATTTCGTCCATAATATTGGATATGGTATTGAAAAGACTCCTTCACCAAGTAGAATATAGCTTAACGCAACAAAATGAATATTTTTTTCTACCATCATTTTCTGAATTAGGTTTGGATGAAAAGCATCACTATTAGTGATCCCTAAGAGCTGCTTAAATGTGGCATTATATGTTTTTGTATATTGAAAAATGTTAATGCTGCGAATCCAGATATAATCTCCCTCCCATCTCCATCGGTATACTTAAATATAAAAGGAGGTCTATTTAGTAGCGGGGATCGTAATTCATATCCTTTTAAATCCTTAAATTTATTTGGAAAAATTTCTGATATTTCTGATGCAGTTTTATTCTCCAAATGAATTTGTGGGAATGGGCTATAACTAACTAGTATCAATTCGCCATTGAATCCTTTTGAAACAAGAACCGCATTCATTATAAACACCTTCCAACACCATTCAAACAATTTAATAATTTCCTTAGTTCCGAAACTATTCTCAAATAAAATAAATAAGACTTTTGCACTTCTCATTCCTTTCAAAGCCACATCCAAAGTGCTAAAGATTTCCCCACCATTTCGGTTGATAAAAACCAAAATCAAGGAGTTTGTATTAAGATTGTTACTTAACGTGCAGTTTGACATCTCTGTTAACCACACAAATGGAATATTCATCTTAGCTTCCATTAAATGTGCGTTAAAGATTGTTGCTGTAATATTATTCGGAGTTAAGCAAACGACATTCTTAAATTTGTAAAATCGTTCCAAATTCAAAACAAACTCAGTTACTTTGTTTAAATCGGTTTTAACTGCCGAAGTTAAGTGTAACAAATAAACCAGAAAAATAATATTTTGGTATTTCCTCATTGCAAAATCAAAAACGACTATAAACAATGATCCATACGGCGTCTAAAGAAGGTTCGACTATTCTCGTTCCACTTACGAATTTCATTAATCAATTCTGTTAATTTACTCAGGCAATTTGAGGAAGTACTTGACTTCGGAGTAAACATTACTTGGCATTTCCGCATACATGTACTGAGAACAATAACGACCTACATTGGTGGGCACCGTTAATTTCGAAAATTTACTGAAGATTGCTTTAATGATAATCGCAGCCAAACAAATGATACGACATCTGGATGCAGCTTTTTGTCAACCTAAGCCAGGAAGGTCTCACGGAGAGGGTAGCTCTTCCGTGAGTTTGCTCTCAAGTAAGGCTGCCATCCGTCCGGGTTTCCCCGGATTTGTTCTAGTTTGGAGGGCATCCGGAGGCGGTCCGGGAGGAGTTTTAAAAAGTGTCCGGTAAAACCCAGGCACTTTTTGTGTCAGGGGTAACCCGATCAATTGAATGATGTAACGGTCAGTTTTGCCTAAATATCTACCTGACAAAAAAAATTACTGTAGGGAAGAAAATTGAGTAGTTGGTTCGAAAACAAACAGTAGGCGGGGAGAAATAAAACAAAAAGAGGAACGAAAAATTGATTAGTCAGTCTGGGAAAAAATCTGAATTATGAAGGAAGTTTTATCGGCGAGTTTGTTTTTTTGAAAAATCGGTGTTTTTAGTCTAAGTCGAGAAACAAATAATTAAATTCCTCCGTAAATTGTTACCGGAACATCGAAGTATAGCAGCAAATACGCGATAATTCGGGAAAAAGCCAGTTTTTAGTTTGGCTGTCTTAGATGGTGTGCAGCAGTGAGAAGCCCCTAGCAAATGTCAAAATCCAGTCATCACGAAACCCCAGTCAATCACCTCAAGTAGAAAAAAGTCAAATCTGGAAAAATCTTCAGTTTTAGGATGTTTTGGAATCATCTTTAATCGAAGTTGTCGTGTGTAATTTGCACGAAAGAAAATCCTGTTGGATAGAAGAGACCGGGAAATCAAAGTGGTATCTGTCAATAGTGAAGATTTAATATTGTGAAGTAATACCGGCTAAGCTGACCAGAAGGTACGTGGGTCGCAGTTGCGACAATCAAACTCGGACGACGCAGAAAGGCCAGCGCAGAAATTCGTGAACTGCTATCAGGTGACCCTAGGTTAATTCGTATTTTTTTTGGGGTGCATTGCACAAAGTTTCAGATAAAATTCCACGCGAAAAAAAACCGTTCGGATTTGGCTGAAGAAAAAGATTGAGACAGGTCATATCAGTTTGTTTCATTCGAGGATGCTAGAAGGAATTGAGATTGAGTGTTGAACGAGATGAGAGTATAGCGAAATATCAAATTTCACCTGATGTATTTCCGCGGATTAAAGTATACAAAAATTTCACGAGAGTGTACTGATTAGATAAAGCGCATATACTCGAACGGGTGCAGGGCTTACCCTTAGCCTAGAGGGAAGAAACAAAAACCTAACATACACATACTACAGAAAATAAAATATTCATTTATGCTTTCATTTAGTAATTTAATGTATTAATATCCAATAATTTTTGGTGCAGTTAGCATTATATTTAATATTATTATTGTTTGTACATTTGTTTGCTCCTTAGTGGAGATATTTTTTTTTCCTTCTTGTGTTTTACAGGTACTTGTACACGGAATTGATAAATGTAACATCGTCTGTACAAAAGCGACGTAGGGGTACCCGTACGGCACTTTTCTTTTTTTCAATAACTTCCGTCGAGAATAATTGTACAATTCTAGTTAAATATAGATTACGTTGAGAATTGTTGATGGTAGTATCAGCTACTATTAGTCTTGGCGTGTTAATGACTATTGAATTTCTTCATTAAATTGTTATAATCTTGTGCGTTCTTGACCTGTAATAAACAGGAATGTTAAATGGTTTGTTAAATGGTTGTGATATAAATATAATGTCCGTGTATTAGATTCTTTTTTTGTGGAATGGTTGGGGCGGGTGGTATTTCTTTTCAGGGTGTCCTAGATAATGACTGTCCCTGAAGCTGATAGTCTTCGATACTATGAGCTGTCAGGGAAACAGTTAGCCATGACGAGGCTCAGGTGATGTCCGGCGAAGAATGGAGGTGGAATTCAAGATTTTTCATAGTCACAGGTAAGTGGTGAACCAACCGCGGTAAGGCCCGGCCACACACCCCACGACCCCTCCGGCGAGCTAGATGACTCCGTGTGGCCGGCGTAGGAGTTCCGGAATTTAGTTTCCGTTCTTATGTATGGTGTTGGCTCCTTGGTCATGCTTTTCCGGGCTTATGGCTAAGGGGGCAATACCTCGCATAAGTGGCGCCCAATAAATAGTCGCGCCATTATGCTGTTACAATGATAAGCAATAAATTAAAATAAATCTTAGTTAAAAACAAAATGCTCTTTTATTTTAAAGTTCCAGTGACAATTCAATTATCTAACGTATATCGACCCGAAATGAAAAGAGAGCTTAATCCAGTCGTACGAAAAAAACAAGTTTTTAGTTGTCAAACGACTTAATGTGAAACAGATTTCTTTGCAGATCAAACTGACTAAGTATATAGACCAACGGTGGGAAAACTCCGGCCCGCCGGCCAAATACGGCCCGCGAAAGGTTTCTATCCGGCCCGCGAGATCTTTAGAAGAAATTTATAAATATTTTTCGATGTAATTCGTCTAGTTTAAATTAAATATTAAACGCAAACAGCAACACATATGTTCATAATTTAGTACTAATGTTAAAACTTACTTCCATTGGAACTTAAACTATGCATTATTTCTTGTTTTATCTCCATACACAAACTGGTTTTATACTTTGCCTCAGAAAATTTGTCAGATTCACCCATCCATCACACTAAATCAGTTGCAACATCCTTCAGGGGTGGTCTGCGAATAATTTGAGAAATTTTGCCTCCCATTCGTATTTATGGTACAACTACATAGATATACAATCGTTACAAGAAACAGAAACAGAAAAAAAACATGTGCAATACGTACCGTGTGATGGATAGTGTGATTTTCCCCATTAAAGCATTTTTCACTCCACATGCAGACAAATAATTGAGTGTTGGGTAGAACCCGATGATAAAATTAGTTTGTAAGAGGTGCTTCTTTTTGCTTTTGAGCCAGTATTTTGTCGAATGAGGCGAGATGCCACTAGGCCTGGTCATGATTGGCGCTTAAAGTGACAAATGGCACTCCCTAAAAAGTGAGCTTCCCGGAGTAGAAAATCGGTAGACTTTATAACCCCTTATTAAGATCTTTATCCCCGAAGAACCCTAAAAGGAAGCGCTGTTCCAATTTCCAGCTTGTACCCAATCATTTCTGCTACTCATAATTGCGGTTAGTTTACTATTTAGGAGGTCCTCGACCGGTATAAGAACACCCCTCTTGAGAGACTGGTTGAGTTGTAGTCTCTATCGCATCTGTATATCGTCCAGGTGCAATCTAGGATCTCTTCGTTTATAAAAGTTTCATTTGATTACGTTTCTGTGATTACGAGTACATTAAAACTGCAAGATTTCGAGTCAATAAAAAGGTTATTAAGTTTGCCTCTCATACCACTGCAATTATGAATTACAACGCAATGCTAAAGTGATAATGGTAACAAAACTAGAAACCGAGAACTCACTGTCAATACTCTGCCCTATAGGGCTGTTGCGTCATTGAATGGGGTAACGTAGACTAGTCATGCTTGCTATTAGAAATGCGCCGTATGTTCGGCTAAACATTCGTGTTCGGTATATTCGGCGTTTTTATTATTGTTCGTATTCGGCCGAGTATTCGGTTAGTTTGGCGAATAATTACCGAATATTTAAATAGTATTAATTTAAGACTTTTTCTGGAACTGTCCATAGGTATGTAGTATTTGTAAATGAAACAAACACTTCTTTGTGTAACCATATTTATTCCCAGTCAAAAATTAAAAAAAAATTGGGAGTCCACACACGAGTCGACAGAAACGATACCGAATTGTAACTAGTTTGAAACTGCTTGCGTGCGACTGCTCTTGCCGGTTGGAAGCAACATCAAGCTGGTGACAGACAAGGGTACCTGCGTTGCATTCAGTGGTTCCATGATATGCGGCGAGTTTCTAGCAACACCTAATTGCGTAGTTGCGGCTTTTAAACACAACCCAAAAATCGAGTAACGAGTGTATGGTTGTGTGTGCTATGTCGAATGCGGCAATACAGAAAAAGTTGAAAGATTACCGATATTTGCTTTGCATGCATCCCATTCACAGAACATTCCGACAAGTCGCATTTGAGTACACACATTTTTAAATTTTCTGTCACCGAATGCAACGCATATACGTTTGGAAATGTCACCAGTTTCAGTTGTGTGGTTGCATTTGTTCGTGACAAAGTTTATTCAACAAAATCTTCGTGAATACAGAACACCGATTGATCAAAATCAGCAGGGCTTGGGTGTGGACAAAGCTTTCATTTTGGTTGCAAGCTCGTTGTGAGCGTGAGAATGATGAAACACGTTTATAACTGGGATTGCAAATCAGCCGAGTCATGTGCGTAAGGCCTCAATGTTTATGGAAGAGTCATTTCCCCACATTCTTGCTCTAGTCCCTTATTTTTTGACGATAACTCTATCACGCGAGAAATTTCAATAAAAGGAATAGCGGCGCATTAAGTGAGCGAGCCGAGCTAGCGCGAAGTGCTGGAGGGGTGGGCGAACGCTGCTACTCGCAGAGCGCTCGTTGACTTATATCACAGAGTAATTAATATACAGAGGGAACAACGAAGAACAAAATGTGTTATCAAATTATTTTGAAGTAAGCTTTTGGCAAGCTTTTTGTGAGAGACAACATCAAATTTGAAGAGAGAAAATTCTGTCCAATTTAACTTTTTCTCACGTCTTCGTTGGCGCAGCAACAAGCGCCGGGCAGAGGGTCTTACCTTACACACATATAAATAATGTGCCAGCATATTATTATGGAGGAAGTTGGTAGGAGCATTCCGGTGCGGTAAGGGAAATTCGAAAGGGGGGGAGGTTTTTTCTAGTCCCAGACGTCTGCTATGAGTGTTTTTTTTTTCATTTAAGCACGTACGAAGAAAAAAACAAAGTTTTCTGCCCATGAACAAAATTAAAATTTGGTGGATAGCATAAGAAATCTACCTTTCTGGTTTAACCTAGGAATATTCTCGGGGATATTGGCTTTTTATTGTTATTATTGTAAAATGTGAGAGTACTTAGTTTGATTTTATTTATAACTGATAAAGCAGAATTGTTGTGGGCATCTTTGTTATGATGTACGACAGGCTATGTAATGTAAATTTCACCTGGTGTGGTTTTTTATGATTAGCTCGAAAACTATTGATTTTTGAGATATATAGTTTTTATAAAAATTAAACTTCATTAAATGTTTACAAGAAATGGAAGGAAACTATTGTAGCATAACATTTTTAACCGACAAAGACCTACAATTATATGGTGCGGATTTTTAAAACCAGGGCTAAAGATGACTAACTAACTTACTATCAAACCTTATTATTATTATTTGATGAATCCCATCAGCTGACCAACCAGCAACGATGATTCATACAAAGTAAGTTGTCTTCTTGTTTGGAGACAGCGCTCGCCATCCCGGCACTGAAGTGGTCCTTGAATTTATCTTCAGTTTCTAATTTGTCATCGCTCCCTCTTGCATCCAGTTCAAGTGACGCCGAACACCACGGTTTCAAGTTCCTTGTCCCAAATATAAATAAAGCTGTCTTTTTATAATTTGCAATATGCCCTTCAAGGTCCCCCAGCAGGTCGTTAGGTTAGGTTGAAATGGCTGCCCACTTAGGCCCGACATTGGGCACATTGTGATGCCATCCTATGTAGTGTTGGAACAAAGTTCAGGCCATTTTGAGCTTTTGATAAAGCGACAGAGGTTAGGAGCACCAATATTTTGCAGCTCGCCTAATCCATCAAGGAAGGGTGAGCCAAGGAAGGTCCTCTTTTTCTTCCGAGAGCGGGACATGTACAGAGAATAAGGGAGACAGTTTCTTCTTCTTCTTCATTACCACAACTTCTTCATAAGTCGTTGTGGGGAAGTTCTAATCTTTCGGCGTGCGGGGCAAAGGTACAGTGACCGGTCAGCACCTTTACTATATGGCTTATCTCCTTTTTGGTTCAACTGAACAAGATGATGTGCTTTGCGTCCAAAGTTGGCCACATTGCATGAAGAGTGCGGCACACCGTTGCTGTGATCCAACTCAACCCAGCTCGAGCCAAGCTGATTTTCCTCACAGCTTGTTTATAGGAGGCAAGGGCATTCCCATCCGGGTTAAGTGGGGTGTGCTTTCCACTTCGTTTCCCTGTCTAGCAAGCTCATCAGCTGCAGGTCGTTACCAAAACATTTTTGATTTGATATGGTCCTGTAAATTGAATTGGTTGAAGCTTATGACTTTCTCTGGTAGATGGTCGTTCATATGTGGTTAATACGAGGTCGTTAAGTGAATACGGTTTAAGCGATGTATGCATCCATCCATTAATGACTTCTTCTTATTTAACGGCTCTACAATCGCTTTACCGTCCCGCCCTCTCGCAACAATTCTCGCCACCAATCCCGATTCTATCCAGCCATCCTTCCAGCGAACGTTGGGTTTCCCTCGCTGTCGCCCTCATAGATCTTACCGTAGAGAACTTTCCGATCCTGTCCATCTTCACTCATAAGAGCTAGATACCCTGTCCACCGGGACCTACCGCGCTTTGATTTCTCCACAACATCTATGTCGCTATAACGCTCGTAGATCTCGTCGTTGTAAAATTTTCGGAATCGTCCTTTATCTCCATCATCATTGGCACTACAGCCGTCTGTGAGCCTAGGCCTCCTCAAGAACTTTCGTTCAATGATCTCGGTCCTGTATCTCTGTGTTCTGGTTGGTAACCCAATTGTGAGTAAGTTCATTTTTATGTCACCTTTATATCTCTTCCTAGGTCTTGTAACCCTATTCGCTCTGGCCTTTGGAGGAACAGGAAGTTTGGGGCAGGTTCTTTATATATTTAGTACAATTTGGGGTTGCATCTTCTTCACAACAACTTTCCGAAGGAAGTTACTGTCGAACAAGGTTAAGAGGTTAGAGTGCTTGGATTTGAAGAGCCTTGACAGACTGCAGTAGGTTTTGTTGGCTTTTAGAAGCCGTGCGCGTATTTCTAGTACCATGCTATAGTCGGCTGCTACTATTGCCCCAAAGTAGGTAAATACTTTTACCACTTCAAAATCGTATTCCTCTACCTTGATTGGGGACCAATGTTAGGTGTTATTGCAGACGAGGCCACCATATACTTTGTTCAGCTTTCGTTGATTTGTAGTCCCAGCTTTCGTGCCGCCGGTTCAATATGGGTGAAAGCTACTTGTACTGTTCTTGATGGTCTTCCGATGATGTCAGTGTCATAAGCCATCAGTATTTGTGGAGGATTCTGCCCTTTAATGTCACCCCTGGATTATTTTCTCCAACACTAAGTTGAAAAGGACAAGCCGGTCGGAGTCCATTATAGACCAGACGTTTAAATCCTTATCGCAGATAATGTCATTTACAATTTTCCAGCCGAATGACATTTCTAATTGCAATGAAGATGAAGATTTTACTTTGTTAGATGCTGTGAATTATAATCAATGTTAAACAAACGTAGCGGGTGTTCTTGTCAAGGACTTACTTTCTTTGTAAGTCGATAATGAAAATTCTAATGAAAGTACTGGTATTTAGAAGAGGCACTTGATACCGTTGTTTAAGCACTATTTCTACCAAGAGATGTCAAAAGACACTTTTCAAAGTATGCGTGTGGAAAATGCTTAGTAGAGCAACCATTGATTTGTAAAAACTGTGATATTAAATAAGGAAAAAGTTTTATTACAGTGCTGTTTTTATGATTACTGTTTTTTCTTGTTACAAAGATTGAAAAGACACCGTTTGGTCAAAATAGGTACACACAAAATCGTGGTAGAAATAGCGTTAAAAAATAATTTCTCAGATGAGGCTTCTATAAACTAATATATATTCAAAACAAAGGTTGAGCATTGTAACAATTGCAAGAGTATTTATTAGAACAAGGAGAATGGCTTGGACCTAAAAATGAGTCCCTTTTAAATAGTAAAAATTACATAAACAGTACTAATCCGGGGCCTTACATTCGCCTTCACAACTTGTTTTTGATTTGGGCAAAGCTCATATCAAAATTTTTGGGAAGGGGTTTAGTGAACGGTCGCAAGAAATTCCTATGCAAAAGTGCTATACCAGAAAAGACAGAAACATTGCTAATAACGATTAATAAATAGCTTGGTGTACTGTATGCCCTCCATATTTCCCTCTTATCCTCTTTGTTCTTGCCGTATAAGCAAATATAGTTGTGCTTTTTTTTTTTTTATGTGGCAGTGCTAAGCTTAGGAGTCACCCTTTGTACTACTAGTCCGTCATGTCATTTGTCACGTCATGGTGCAATGTCTAGCAGTAAACTTAGTACGGGGGAGGGGTGAGGGGGGGGGGGGTATAGGTTAAGGATTAAAAGGTACGGGGGGGTATTGAAGAAGGTGGTGATGAACCCTGCGTTTGAACTCTTGGATGTTGTAGGAGCTCGGAAATACTGACTGCGAGAGGTTATTCCACAGTCGAGTTGTTCTATTAACAAACGAATTCATATCTTGTTGAGTGCGTGAAAGGGGTAGTTGCTGGTGAAGGGAATGAGACGAGTGGGCTAATCTGGTGTTGCGGGTATAAGATTGCCGTGGAGGCAGGAGAGCGTTTAACTCGGAGGAACAGTCACTATGATAGTAGCGATAAAATTTTGTCAGTGCTGCTACATTCCTACGGTGGCTCAAGGGGTCTATGGTGGAGCAGGCGGTGTCGTCATCAATTAATTTGAGCGCCCTTTTTTGCACTTTATCTAACCATGCCAAGGTGGTTATTGGGGCGCCGCCCCAAACGAGGGAGTTATATTCGAGAAGAGGCCGAATGTAGGATTTATAAATAACAGCGCGGGCCGATGGCTGGAGGAGGAACTTGCACCTCTTAAGAAATCCCAAGCACTGGGATGCTTGTTTGGCGATTTGGAATATGTGGTCATTTCATCGCAAGTCTTTCGCTAATGTCACGCCTAAGATGTGCAAGGATGGGTCGGCCATTAGTTGAACTACATCCACTCTCAAGGGTGGAGAGGTGTTGAGCTTCTTTTTGGAGATAAGACAGTACTTGGTTTTGGAGGGGTTGAATTTGACACGATTCTTTTTTCCCCACTCTATAATAAGTTCAATGTCGTTATTAATAGAGTTGAACATTAGTTCGCGATCATCAAGACAGGATCTGGCATGAGTCTGTCTTGTATCGAAGCTGTACGAGTAACGTAGAGCACCGTCGTCAGCGAAGCTGAGAAGTGGGTTGGAGGGGATTGAAAGAAGGTCATTTATAAATATGAGAAATAGGGCCGGTGATAAAATTGACACCTGGGGTACCCCCGCAGAGATCGGGTGGGGTGCGGATTTGACGCCATCCAATACCACTTTGATTGAACGGCCAGAAAGGAAACTCTCAATCCACTTCTGTAGAAGTGAGTCAACTCCAATAGCTTTGAGTTTAGCTAACAGGGCTGAGTGCCAAACTCTATCGAAAGCCTTGGAGATATCCAGAGCAACCAGACTAGACTCACCGGATCCATGCAGGCTACGGCTGAGGTGTTCTGTAAGACAGACTAAAAGATCGCCAGTGGATCTTTTTTGTCGGAAGCCATACTGTCTGTCGTTTATGAGTAGATTGGATTCTAGATATCCCATAAGCTTTTTGTTGATTATCGTCTCCATGGTTTTGGAGAGAATAGAAGTAATTGCTATTGGGCGGTAATTGGAGGGATTGCTGGAATCACCTTTTTTCGGTATGGGCTGAACATGGGCAAGTTTCCAAGAGTCGAGATAAACTCCGGAGAAATATGACAGGGAAAATAATTTGCGCAGAGGTTTAGCCAAAGGTGAGGCGCATTGTTTTAAGACGATAGGGGGTATATTATCGGGTCCAGTGGATTTGTTGGCATCGAGCTCTTTGAGGCACCTGTACACCTCGCGAGTCCTGAAAAAAACCCTGTCCATTGAATGGGCGTTACGCTCGGAGACAGGGGGTAGCACATCAGTTTCGGGTAAAGAAGAATTCGAAGCGAACATAGATGCTAATAAATTGGCCTTGGATTTGCTGTCTGCTATTACCTTCTCATTGTGAATAAAGGAAAGGGGTTGAAGTTGTAGTGAAATTCTTCTTGATGGAACTTACCAAGGACCAGAAGTTTTTGCTACCGGAGGTTGCATTTAGGAGTTTACTTCTCAATTTGTTGTCAAATAAGGTTTTGACTTTCTTGATGGCGGTTTTACAAGAATTTCTTTGTTGTATGTACTCTAAACGGAGCGATTCACTCGGGAAGCTCTTGTACGCTCGGAAGGCGGCTTCTTTAGTTTTGATTGCATTCATACACTCCCGATTAAACCATCTGTTGGGCCTAGGCTTCACAGATTTGGTAGAATGGGGAATGAACAAATGCATTCCTGCCTGTATGATCCTGGTGATACGGATAGCGGCAGAGTTGGCGTTTCTATTCCGGAAACACAGATTCCAGTCTGTAGACTGGACAAAATTAATAAGCCCCTGCCAATTGGCCTTCCCATAATGCCATACAGTTCTTCGAACTGGTTTGGGAGGGGTGGGAAATTCGAATGGGAAGTTAGCGCTGATTAGGCAGTGGTCTGAATTGCCGAGAGGTGAATCAACTTCGACGGAGTAACGCGCTGGATGAGAAGTTAGAAAAAGATCAAGGAGATATTTCCCTTGATCAGCAACATCAGGGACTCTTGTGGGATGATTCACAATTTGATGCAAGTTATTGATGTCTGCAAAGAGCTCGACGTCCTTGCCAGAAATACTGGTGCCATTTGAGTAAGTCAGCCATTTAACGTTGTGAACATTGAAATCACCCGCAACGATGATTTCACACTCAGGATTGGACGACAAAAATCCCGAGATTTGTTCGGAAATAGTATCAAAAGATAAGGTGGAGGCTTCGTTACTTATGTTAAGGCTTCTGTATAGGAAGCAGAAGAATATGACGTGGCTTTGGAAAATGATTTTAATCCAAAGAGCTTGTTTGATCACAACAAATCGTGGATTGTGCGTACGTTTAAAAATGCGCCTACGGTGGTGTTATATACCTACTATGCAAAATATAAACTTGCAAACTATAAATTCGAAGGAGTTTATACTATGCAAAATATAAATTCGAAAACTTTTGGAATGCAATATTTTACGAGGTCTCACTCGTAAGAAAAAGATCGTTTGTGAAAAAATTACATGATCTACAATTGTTATTGTAATAATTTTTGCGATAAAACCTACCATTTAAGAGATTTTTGTTTTTGAACGTTGGATCTTGGAAAATTTTGTAAAGTAAGTTCGATAGATTGGACTAGATGTATTTTTGTTCCAGTAAGAGCTTTGGGAACGAATCCCCAAAATTTTGACAACAAGTGGTGTCACGGCTCCCAAGTTGTGTTCAAAACATCAGGCCAGTTCAAAGAAAAGTGTGTTTAAAATGCATGAATACGATGCAACTAACAAAAATGTCAAATATTCCAAGTAACTCCCAAAAAAATTGAAAAATTAGGCGTTTCAAACAAAGTGGAAACATTTTTGTTTTTGATATAACGTGTAAATTTAATAAATAAACCACCTGGTTCCACTATTAGAGCAGGCAGCAAAGGAACTTTCGACCGCGTCATCGCGTCACAGGATAAATTTTCTATATTAGGATAGTATTTTTATAATTGTGTTAGGAAACGTTGAGTTGCCAAGGTATATCCTGGTACCATAAGGGATATATTATTATAAACAGTTATTTTATAACAAAACGAAAATTAAAATTGTAACAATTTTGTAATATTTTTGGACGGATTTAGAACTAGAAATGTAATATAACTTTTTTTCGTAAAGTTGATAATTTAAATACACATTAATCTTTAAAAATTAAAAATTTTCCAATCATTTTACAATTCTTAATTTTTTATATCATCTAAACTCCCAAAAAATCTTATTAGCAATTTTAATATTTTAATTTTTTTTTATATTTTTAGTGCGCCAGCTTAATCGTTCGTTTACGAAAAAAAGTTAGTTAAAAACAACATAAGACCCATTTCATTTTATTATCACAATCGCAGGTAGAAAAATATTCTTTTCCTTTCCAAAGATTTTATTTCAGTTCATTACTATACTACCACACCAAAAAGTTATTGCGCACACACATCCTGCTTAGCAGTGAAAAACTTGAAGAGAGAGTCATGATGAGTTTCGCTCTCAAAGAAAACAAAAAGCTCGGATGGGTTACGACTTGTGACCCATTTTGGACGTCGTAACCCATTGCTCCTGTTGTTCCCTCTGTATATTAAGTACTCTGTGCTTATATGAACCTCTTTACTACGCAAAAATTTATTTATTTATTTATTAATTCGCCAAACAAGGCACATTTAAACTAGGTATACATATACTTAGATTAAAAAACATAGTGTACAGTCTTTTCTACTGATAGCTACTAAAAACCTACTATTGTCAGAGGGGTTATGTTAGTAGGGATTTGAGTATTTTTTTATAGGATGCCTTGTTGAGGGAAGGGGAGAAAGAGGAGCTATGGCTATTAAAAACCATACAGCATCTGTTGACGGGCTCGTTCCTTGCGTAATCGGTTCGGATCTTGATAATAGTTATGGTTCTGTGTGTTTTTTAAGCGGGAGAAGGTAATTGCATGATATTTGCTGGTGTTAAGTTGCAGTTTGTTCATGGTGCACCAGTCGTGTAGGGCATTGAGTTTTGTCTGCAAGAAGGAAGCATCAGTTTGGGTCTTAATGACACTATAAATTTTGAGGTCATCCGCGTAAAAGAGATGTGGAATATTTGCTAATTTTTCGGAAAGATCGGAGATGAAAATATTGAAGAGTAGGGGACCGAGATGACTACCCTGAGGAACGCCAGAGGTTACTTCGATCTCATTAGATAGAAATCCTTGGATTCTGATAACCTGTGTTCTTCCGTTCAGATATGATTTTAACCATTCCAGGGCAGAACTTGATATTCCAAACTTTAATAATTTTGCGATTAGGATGGCGTTGTTCACTCGATCGAAGGCCTTGCTGAAATCAGTGTACACAGCATCCAATTGATGGCCGCTCTCCATACCGCATAACGATTCGGAGATAAGGACCATAAGGTTAGAAGTTGTTGAACGTCCTTTCCGAAAACCATGTTGTTGTTCGTTTAGGTATGGATCGATAAGAGGAGCAATCTTGTCATGAACAAGTTTTTCAAAAAGCTTAGGAATTGATGATAAAATGGCAATGCCCCTATAGTTGTCTACCGAGTGCTTGTCACCGGATTTATAGATTGGCGTTAGGTAGGATTTCTTCCACAGCTTGGGAAACTTTCCTAACGATAAAGATTTGTTGAAGATGAGATAAAGAGGAAACGCGATATGTTGCGAGCAGCGCTGCAGGAAAATAGGAGGGAGATTGTAGGGACCATTACCTTTTTTGATATCAAGATTGTTCAGACGCGCCATGATCTCATCAACAGAAAGGGATATACCGGTTATAAGGGAAGTGTCAGTGTGCGAGTCAGTTAAAATGAACCGAATAATACGGCCGAATGTTCGGTTCGGTACATTTTTGACCGAATGTCCAGCCGAATATTCGTATTCTTTCGAACCCATATTCGGCGCATCTCTACTTACTACGTAGTATAACCGATTTTTAAAAAGAGAGGGGTAGTAAGGACAACAGGGAAATACAGTAACCAAACCAGTTATTTCCAACCAAAAATTTTTGCGTGAAAACTAGCACATTTACGGTGCGCTTCTTCCTGCTTCTTTTATTCTTCTTTTTTAACTCAAATTCAATCTACATACAAAAATAACACAAACACACCCATGTAAAGACCAGAGATTCTAGTGCAATAACCAATTTTCAGTGTACGCCGTGAGTATGTAGTAAAATCAGTCTTACAACACGTTGTAGCATGACTAGTCTACGTCGCCCTAATGGATGGTTGGTATCATATGCATGCTCAAGGTTTCAATATAAAGTGTCCTTGGTCATGTCCCCTTTCTCTTCCGCCTCTACATGTGCGATTATTATCAATAAAGTGAATGATTTCGTTCGAAGTCAGAAAAATATTTTAAAAAACAAAACTTTACGTTGAAGGTCGCCCATTGTACATTAACAAATATTTATCTCCATACCATAATTACTGCAGTACTCTTTTCCACATTATAATTACATGTCATGGGAAAATTGAAAAAATTATTTACAAGGAATATCATTATTCAATCAATTTAATAAATGATTAGGATCATTAATCATAACTTGTAATGTACTTCCACATTAACCAATCGATCTGACTTCAATAAAATTAACAGAATGGGTTGAACAGGAAATATGTAAAAATGTCCTCTAGATTACAATTGTTACTAATTGCAATTTATTTAAATTTTTCACCAACAAATTGTGTTAATTATGTGAAAATTGTTACTTTAGTTAAAGAATTACATTTATTATATAAATTTGAAACTATTGTAATTTTTCAACAATATTTTGATGATGATACATATGGCTTTATCGATCGTCTGGTACAGGATGAACTACAAATTCCTCTTTTACAATTGTCAAAACAGACTTCAATCCCCATTATGCAAATGTTCAACAAGAATGTATTGTCAATTGTATTTGTTAATTTCAAGTTAAATGATCTATGTGACGTAGAAAGTCTTTTTCGAGGAATGCCAGACTTAATATTTATATTCATACCAACAAGTCTGGAAATGAATTTGATGAATTTGTTCGAGTGGTGTCATCGCAAATATTTCTACAATGCACTAGCAATTACGAATGATGATCAAATTTTTACATTTCAACCATTTCCAAGTCTCTATCTGCAAAATAAAACTAATAGTGATATTCGAAATATGTTTGAAGATAAAGTAAAGGACCTTCAAGGATTGACCTTTAGATCAATAGTTCAGATGCAACCGCCAATGGTTTTTTAATACAGCAATCAATATGGTGAAAACATCTTAACTGGATTTGGAGCAAAAGTACTATTTGAATTTTTCAAAAAACATAATGCAACATTTGAACGTATTCCTGGAATAAATTCATCTTATGCCTTGCAAAATTTATTATTATTTAAAAAAATGAAGACGAAGACAATGGAGATTTGTATACATCCGATTTCAGTATCATTGCAAGTTAGTCAACACTATGAATTCAGCTATCCTTTAAGTGTGAATAGATGGGTTGTTGTTGTCCCAGTAACTAATCCAATACCAGCATCAATGTTTATTGTTCGTCCTTTTCAAACAAAAGTGTGGTTCGCATTGATTGGTCTAGTTTTATTTGTAACAATCTTGGGATATTTAACAGCCTTAATTATAAAAGATTCAATTGAACTAGGAGAGATATTTTTAAGTGTCTTCAAAGGACTCCTTTTCAGTGATATATCACATAAAAACATTAGATCCAAATGGTTAATATATTTTGGAATAATTATGTTTCTAGGATTTATTATCTCCAATATTTATTTAGCACTTTTATCTAGTTTCTTAACAAAAACTGTTTATGGCCCCCAAATAGATTCCATTGCAGATTTAATCAAATCCAACACTACAATAATAGCACCAGAATTTTTTCTACGACTACATTTACAACGCGATGCATTCCCAAAAGAATTCTTAAATTTATTCTATGAAATTGATAACAACTCGTGGCTGATATACTTATCAAATCTAAACAAGAGCAACTTCTATGTCCTTGATACAGACAGAGCCTACTTTTACATGAGCCAAAAGAATAACGTACCGAGTTTGCGCATATCACAAACTACACTTAAGCGCAGCTTGTTATCATTCCATCTTCAGTATGGGTCACCATTTCTTAAGCCGTTAAATAATCTTATTTTGGCATTAATGGAGACCGGGATGATATTGAAATCGACGAAGATATCATATAAAGAAGGTATGGATGCTGGATTTGTGAAAATATTACAGGAAGATGATGTGAATGTTAAGAAATTAAATGTGATGCATTTTGAAAGATTATTTTTTATGTATTGGTTAGGAATTTTGATAGCATTTACTTGTTTTGTGTGTGAAAATGTCAAATTTAAATTGAAGAATAATTTTAAATAAAAATAATTATATTTTAATAAAATCCTTCAATGAAATGTGGTTTGTAATTCAAATTAATATGTTAAAAAAACCTTTATTTCAAAACTTCAAGTCGGCTTCAGTAGCCTACAGGTTCTTCTTCTTCTCTGGTGGTACCAATTATAAGGTCTGTAGTGCCAATCCCGTCATTAAAAACCTTCTAAGTATAGGCTACCTAAAACTGATTTGTAATTGATATCCCAAATTTACCTGGAAATAATAGTAGTTATGTTATGTCAAACCGAGTTCAGTGATGATATCGGTTGTTGGCTCGGATGTGAGCTTCATTCAGGACAACAACCTGGTGCGAGCTAAATTCGGGGCAACAACCAATATGTTGAACTTTTTTGTGGTGAGCTTTGGGTATCAACCACTGTCAAACTCATTGTACTTTAAAATTGTGGGTTAGTATGTATTAGATTTGCTTTCATGATGGAGCACGATCAAAAACCTTACTCTGGTAAACCACGAAGTAAGCTGTGGTTATGCTAGGTTACTTCACTAAACTAGGTTACTTCACGAAAGGTTACTTCACGAAAGGTTATGTCTCTGCGCAGGGTCCAAAAAGATCACTTCGTTTAGAACGGGTCTCATTCCATCGAGTTTACTAGATATTAGCAAAACTTATCAATTTAAAGTCTTTCTGACACTTAGCCGAAGTTTTTCCATTTAGACAAAAAAAGGCCCGACCGAATCTTATGAAATTTTTTTCAGGGCTTTTTTTCGTCGTTAATATTCTTCTTTCGGCACCTCAAAGAAGTCGATATAGTTTTTGGTGCGCACGGTATCGTGCAGGTACAAAAATCACGAACGTCGCTTTAAACAAAAAAACAGTTCAATCGAATTTTATGAAAATATTTTCAGATTATATTTTGGTTAATATTTTTCGAACGGCACCTCAACTAAGCCGTTATCTTTTATGGCTCGCGCGATATCACGCAGGTACAAAAATCACTTTTGTCGTTTAAACCAATACACGGCTCGACCGAATATTATAAAAATCTTTTCAAATTATATTGTCAGTAATACGATTCGAACAGCACCCCAAGTAAGTCGATAACTTTTGTGGTTCAGGCGATATCGTACCGGTACAAAAATCACTTATTTTTAACAAACAAACGGTTCGACCAAATTTTATAAAAATCTTTTCAGATCATATTACCGTTAATACGCTTCGAGCGACACCTCAACGAAGTCGTTATCTTTTTTCGTTCGCGCGATATCGTGCAGGAAAAAATGACCACATACGTACGCACACACACACATACTTCCTCTCAAATTTTTGCTTAAAATGCTCTTGGGACCTTAAAAAATGAAAATACGCTGAAAATTTCGATTTTCAGACCGATTACAATAACTTCCCTGTACTGGGAAGTTAAAAAAACTAAAAAATACGCCTTTATTTTAAAACGAACCAAAAAATAAGAAATAATTTTGAATGTTGGATTTTTATTGCTGCAACCACTTACTTTAATGTAAAGAAGCGTGGAACCTATATTCTTATTTTAGTAATACTGGAACTTTTCGTTAGCGCCCCACATTCAAAATTATTTTTTATTTTTTGGTTCGTTTTAAAATAAAGGCGTATTTTTTTAGTTTTTTTAAACTATTTTTTTTTTTTATTTTTAGAAAGCTCATAATTTGATATTCTACATTAGAGTTGAGCCGGACTTACAAGAGGCAGTTCATTTGTACCGTACACGATAGTAAATTGTACTGAGCCCTTAACTTTTTTAAATGTCCCGGTTAAAAACACAATGTAATACTGGGATATGAGCGTGTATCGTGCGATTGTAAATTACGAAGTGGAGAGACATTTCTTACTTCTTTTGCAGCAGTAAAATATCCAATTTGAACTGCTCCCAGGTGGGATTGTAAACACGAACTGGAACAACATTTTCTTATTTCTTTAGCGACAGTAAAATATCCAATTGGAATTGCGGCGAGGTGAGATTGTAAACACGAACTGCAGAGACATTTTCTTACTGCTTTTATTTATTTATTTTATTTTATTAATTTACAGCTTATGTACAAAGACTAACAGTCTTAAATTATTGTACATTCATTATAAACAGGTTATACAGTAATACAATACAGGGAAAAGTTGAGATATAAATACATAGTGTGCATGAGAAATTATGAGTAATAAGAGAAAAATAAAACAAAAGAAAAAAAAATATGTACATATATAAATTTAAATTTAAAAAAAAAAGAAAAAAAAGAAAAGTTAAAATAATTGACAAAAGAAAAAGGAAATAAAAAAAAGAAAATAAAAAAAAAGAATAAAGAATCCACAAACAAGATTAACTTCATTTTCCTATATTCATGCTCTTACAGCTCTATTAACTAAAAGTTCGAAGAGACGCTTCTTGAAAATGCCCGCTGAATCGATACGTTGCAATTCAACCGGGAGAGAGTTCCAAAGTATAGCAACGAAGACAAAGAAAGAACGTTGTCCAATTAAAGTGCGAAAACGCGGAATAATCAAATTTTTATTTCTAAGTAACTGTGAAAGCTGCACGAACTGGTTGAGGTATGCGGGTTTGCGATGGTTCAGGATGTCGTGAAGCACAAGCAAAAGCCTAAATTCACGGTAAACGCTAATGGGGCAATCTAAAACGGAATTTCGATAAGGTGATATATGATCAAATCGGCGTAAGTTATATACAAAGCGCACGCAGTCATTAAAGGCTACTTCGAGTTTTCTCGCACAAGACGAGTCTAAAGACGGAAAAATGCATAGACCATGCATTAGGTGAGGTAGCAGTAAGGCTTTAACTAAATTCAAACGGACAGACCTTTTGAGCAAACCACAGTGGTACCTAAGTTTTGACAGAAGGCCATAAATTTTGCCAATAATGAGAGTGATGTGGTCGCAGCAGGTCATACGGCTATTCAGAACAACTCCTAGATTTTTTACTTTTTCGACGGAAGTGAGGGGAACACCATTCAAGACGATATCTGGCAGAGTAGGACGAGAGATGGGAGTGTGAGAGAAATATATACAACGGGACTTCGATGGATTTAATTGAAGTAGGTTCAACGTCGACCAGCACGAAATGCGGCGTAAATCTGCCGAAATCTTCTCAGCAGAAGAAACGATTTGGCTTTCTGGTGCAGATATATAAAGTTGAACATCATCAGCGTACATGTGGATCTTGGAGTCTATTACCACTAAAGGAAGGTCATTAATAAAAATGCTGAACAGTAGTGGTCCGAGAATGGAACCTTGAGGGACTCCCGAGCTAAGTTGGGCAATTGAAGAACTGCAGGCACCTAGTTTAACTTGTTGAGATCGGTGCGTTAAGAAGCTATGCAGAAGTTTAAGGGCTGTTTGAGAAAAGTGGGCTTGTGAAGAGAGTTTTTGCAGAAGCAAAGTGTGATTAACGCTATCGAAGGCTTTTGAGAAATCAAGCAACAATAGACAGCACACGTGACGCTCATCAAGAGAGGCACGAATATCATTCGTGACTTTAAGGAGAGCAGTTTCGCAGCTGTGGTATTTGCGGAACCCAGATTGCCACGCATTTATAAAACGAAGTCGTTCGCCATATTCAAGTATTTGGATGGATAACATCTTTTCCAGCACTTTTGCTAAGAATGGGAGTATACTAATGGGTCGATAGTCAGAGGGGCTAACAGGAGAGGGACACTTGGGAATGGGTGTAATTAAAGCGTGTTTCCAACACTTAGGGAACTTTGATACCGTAATACAGGAGTTGAATAAGTGAGTCAGAATAGGCAGTAAGCAAGGTAGCAACATTTTTAGAAACCTAGGTGAAATATTATCGCTACCAACAGCTTTAGATTTGATCGATTTAAGGGCAGTGATGACTTCAAGGGAATCAACACAACGAAAATAGAAGCCTCCAGAAGAAGCAGTAGCAGGGATATTAGCATGCTCTGCCGTTTGGTTAGATATAAAGTGCTGGTTAAGAGTTTCAAGACTGAGGTTATGAATAGTGGCTTCATTCTTAGTGTGTACACCTAAATTGCGCAAATTATTCCACACGGTTTTCACTGAAAGAGAGGGGTCAAGCTTACGGCTATAATAATTTCGTTTAGCTTCCTTAATTTTAGCAACAACAAGATTCCTAATACCCTCGACACACTAGCACACTTAATCTGAGTTATGACGTCAGAATGACGTAAAATCGATTTTATTTCCATATATTTTATATGGGTCTACGTCATTTTGACGTCATAATACGGATTAAGGGTGATAGTGTGTCTCCGGTATAAGGCGTTTAAAAGATCTCCTTGCAACATCACTTTTTACTCTTAAAAATAATTTATATAAAAACTCCCTTTCAATAATAAGTGATTTAATTTCATCAGTGAACCAAGGTTTGGATTTAGCTAAGCAAATTTTACTTCTGATAGGCACAAACTCATCATACAGGTCAAGGAACATTCTATTGAACTTAGCAATTTTCTCATCAACATCAGTCATTGAGAAAATGTCAGTCCATGGTAAACTACGACATCTAAGGTCAAGACATTCTTGGTCAATATTAGAGAAATCACGATAGGTAAACTTTTTCGCCAGTGGGGAATCAACATTAAATCTATGACGTGCAAATAGAATATCATGATCCAGATAGCTGGGCGGAGAGATTTGGTTAATAAAAAGAACAGAATCGATATCGTTTGTGAGAAATAGGTCAAGCAGGGAAGGTGATCTACAATTAAAGTAAGTAGGGAGCTCATTCACAGAGTCCAAACCAAGGGATTGCACAAAGTACCGGAAAGATTGTTGTAGGGAAGAATTTACTAATAAGTTCACATTAAAATCACCACCTACCAGTATGCTTTTATACCCACTGGACAGGTGCTCAAGAGTATCATAAAATTCTTTAGCATTGTTAGAATTAAACATGCCAGGAGGAGAGTACACACAGACTAGTAGGAGCTTATCGACAGAGCTAGAAACTTCGACACATAAAAAGTCAATTCCAGGTTGTTTAGAGAAACCAACAATTTTTGACTTCAAATTATCACGCAAGTAAATCGCCACACCGCGCCGACGCGACCTTGACGATCATTACGAAATAATTTGAAACCATCAATAGAAACCGAAGAGGAGGGAATAGAATTGTTGAGCCAACTTTCACAGATTAAAAGCGCATGCACACCTGAATTAATAAATATCATCTTTAAGTTCTTCAATTTTCGGTCTAATACTTCGCGAGTTCATTAAACAAGCATTGAAACCATCATATTTTGCACTAAAAATTTTGACCAAAGTTCTCACTCGGTCCTCGCTACTAAAATCAAACGACATTGAGACTTAACAACACGAAACAACGAACATCGTCAAGAAGCGGATATGCGGAGCAGAAAAAAGGAGATGAAAATTTCGCCGAATAGCATGAATACATAACGAAAAAAAGGAGTATAAAATAAAATATGAAATTAAACAAAAATTTAAAATAAAATATTAAAAATGAATGAAAAAAAAGAAGTTAAATTAAAAATTAAATTAAAATTAAATTCAAGAAACAGAATTAACCAGAAACAAAAACAAAAGAAGAATAAGATTAAAACAAACAGAAAAAGAAAATTACTCCCTCTCTCAAACGCTGGCGCTGAGTGGATCCAGTGTCTCCATCGATGGGCATTGCAGTTGAGAAATATCCCGCACCACAACAAAGTTATCCTCCTTTTTCCGTTTTATTCGGACAAGACCGTCCCTGGTAGAAACAGACTGCAGCTGTCCGAGTCTGCGCTGTTTTAAAGCCTCTCGTAATAAAATGTTGTTTATAGATGAGAGGCTTTCATTCACGTAGACTGGAGAATCGGCCGTGAAACCATCAAGCTCACAAAGCGGAAATTTCAGTTTATTCCTCTCCTTCAAGGCGAGCATGAACGCCTTTGCTTCGCGCTGGCCAGAAAATTTGACAATTATAGGTCCACTCTGCTGGCGAGATTTGGATCGCAGTCCAAGTAAAATATCTTTTGTCGCAGTAAAATATCCAATTTAAACCGAGCCGTGGTGAGATTGTATATACGAACTGGAGAGAAATCTCTTACATTTTTGGGGGAGTAAAATTTTATACTAAAGAGACAATCTTACATTTTTTGAGGAGTTTTGTCCTCGAGAGATATTTCTTACATTTTTCGAGGGAGGTAAACAGTGGTGTTGTCGAGCCGGAACGCTCCGGAACGTCGTTCCGGTACTTCCTTTTTGGACAGGAACGCGTTCCGGAACTAAAGATGATTTCTGATAACGAGAATTGGCTGACGTAATGAAAAAAAAATTAAAAAGAATTGCTGATTTTTTTTTTCTAATTTTTGAAGAATTTTTATATGTATTATCATAGACAAATAAAAGGAAAGATGTTCCATTTCAAATAAGAAAAGTGTGCACTTTCCTGATAAAAGAGCTTTCCTATTGCTGAGAGAGCTGCACTATTAATTAATAACCATAAAGTATAATTTCCACTTCATATTTTTAAATTTGTTACTATTTTACATCTTGAAATCTTGCAAAACGCAATAATTTTCATCTGAATCTTTACGAAAATTAAACATTTCCCAATCTGAAAAATAAACATATTGCGGAAATGTATTTTGTAAATTAAAACGAAATCAAAATTCGCACAAAACAAACGGTTTTACTTACTTTTGCAAAGTAGTAAAAACCGAAAAGTCTGACCTGAAAAAACAAAATTGTAACTGCCCCCAAATGTGCAATTGATTTTTGTCATTCAAACAAAAATCAAACAGCTGTTTTCTTATTAAAATAGATTCCCGTTCGCGTTCCGGTACGCGTTCCGGTAAAAAAAAAATTAGCACAACACCACTGGAGGTAAATTTTGTACTGAAGAGACAATTCTTACATTTTTTGAGGGAGTGAAGTTGGAGAGGTATTGGTTACATTTTTCGAGGGAGTTAAATTTTATTTTTATTTTTAAATCTCTATATATAACAAATAAAATATTTTCGTGCTATTTTCAATTTGAGGGAGTTTAATTTTAAATCTAAATATGTTTTTCCTTATACAGTTAACCAAAATTTTAAAGAATATTTTTGTAATTAACATTCATAGGCACGATAATTAATATTCCCATTCATTCATTCATCATTTATCGTATCCCCTCTTTACAATTAATCTACCCGCATCGCAACATTTGAGCCATTCACTACGTGACGTGCTAGCAGCAATACAATGGCAGCTCGCCTCATTTGAAGTGAGACATTGTACTGGTTCTAAAGGAAAAAGAGGCTCCTCTTACAAACTCATTTTATAATCTAAACTAGAATTTGCATGAAATGTATTTCGTTAAGTTCTTCCGAACCCTTCCCTGTATCATCAGCAAAACCGGTTTTACGTGCCATAAATATATACCATATGCGAACCCTGAGGTCTACCTTGTATTTTGTGCCTTCAAAATCTGCGTTTTTTATGTGAAAGACGACAATCTATTCTTTTTGTATAGAGTGCAATGTCAAACAGCAAGCTCCAGTCGGAAGATAGTGAAGAAAGACAGAAGTGAACGAAGCAGCTGCCACTGTTACAACATGACACGAACTGACCACATTAAGGCTAATATTTCACCGGGACACCATGGTGGGGCAACCAGTCGCCGCCACCCATTGTGGGTATGGGGGTAGCATTTCCCACCCGAAATTTGAGAGTAGTCAAGGGTGGGGGGATATGATCATTTTATTTTTAAATTTGTGCAGTTATTGAATAGCTCACTTCAACTTTCAGCAATTTATATAAAAGCCAGTATTCCTAGAAAATATATTGCAATTATGACCAAGATTATGATCCTCACTCCTTATTAACTGCCATTGTTGACAGAAGTTACGCCTACTTCTATGTTACGTTTCATTTAGTATAGGCCTTCAAGCTGCGACTCATGACAAAATGGTGATTGCATTGTGACTGGTGAATACGGTGGATAGCCCTTTCCAAGCTAACCTCACACGTGGACTCTAGTTCCGCCCTATATTCACCGAGCCTCACCTCTGAGCACACCAGTAAGTCATCATTTTCGAAACGATGGAAGTATTTCCCATATCCTTCCATGTCAAGAACTTGTGAGATCGAAATTCACTTCCCATCGTTCCTCGTAACCCACCATCACGTTTGGGATAAATCGGTGGGTTCACCGACCCTTAAGAGGCTCTTCCGACTTCCCTTGTCATTCCGATATAGACTGACTCCTCGTTCGTTGAACGTGTTCCTATATGCGCAAAACTTATAAGGGCATCAATCTTGGGATTTATACACAAGTAAAGTGAGGGTAGGTGGTCAGTCATCAGCGGAATAGGGGGAATAACATGTAGCATAACATGCACGTGCCGTAACTATTTCGGACTGATGGAAGTGCGATCATAACTTCCTAGCGGTGGCCACTGGTAACTATTCTATGAGAGAGGTATAAAGGTCAAAGTATAAAACTGACATTACCGCCATTCAGGAGATGAGGTGGACAGGGAATGGTCTTTTGCAAAAACCTGAGTATGACGTATATTACAGCTGTCACACAAAACACCATGTTCTAGGAGTAGGTTTTATGGTTAGCAAAAGAATGAAGCCTACCATTATCGGCTTTAAAGCAATAAACGAAAGGCTATGCTCCATTCGTGTGCGAGGTAAATTTAAGAACATCAGCCTCATAAACGTTCACGCACCTACAGAAGAGTCCCCGGATGATGATAAAGAAGAATTCTTCGAATTAGTTGAACGGAAACTTAATGCCTGCCCCAGGTATGATGTAAAAATCGTACTGGGAGATCTGAACGCCAAAGTAGGCCAGGAGCCCATATACAGGCAATGTGTCGTCAACCACAGCTTGCACGAAAACACTAATGACAATGGACAACGAGTTGTAGAGATGGCAGCAAGTAAGAACTTGGTCGTTGCAAGTACTAGATTTGCGCGTAAAGATATCCATAAAGCCACCTGGGTATCTCCTGATGGAGCCACTCGCAACCAAATAGATCTTGTGTTGATAGACCGCCGCCACCTTTCGGGTCTGATGGCGGTACGAACGTACCGAGGTGCCAACTTCGACTCGGATCACTATCTTGTTGGTATGGTGCTCCGAGAGCGCATTACAACGCTGAAAAGCTTTGTATCCGCTGATCAGGCTCGAATCAACGCAGCCGCACTACGCAATGAAACGGCCAGAAACAGCTACGGTCATGCATTAGAACTCGCCCTAAGTCCTGGGGATGAGATGCCGGGCGTCGACGAGAACTGGACCCGCCTTAAAAATACTGTCATTAGTACAGCTGATTCCATCTTAGGCAGAAGTCGTAAAGATCGGAACGACTGGTTCGATAATGAATGCAAGCTGGCAACTGATCGTAAGAATGCTGCGTACCGAGCCATGCAGCAGTCTCAGAGAACACGGGCACGCTAAGAGAACTATAAAGAGCTCAGGAAAGAAGAAAAGAGAATTCACAGACGAAAAAAGGAAGCCTGGGAAAAAAATCCCGTCTGTGAGCTAGAACAGTACAGAGAATGACGGCCGCACCAGGCGCGGGAGTTCTACCAAAGAGTCCGCAGTATGACGCAATTCACACCACGTTGCACATACTGCAAGGACAAAGAAGGGAATCTGATCACCGATCCTGAAGGCATCTTGGCGAGCTAACTGAGGATTTGGAGGCTCCACCAATATCTGATGACAAGCTATGCTACCGCCACCAAGCATAGAATAAGTTAGCAGAGCCATCTGCCAGCTCAAAAACAACAAGGCCTCGGGTGCAGACGGCATCGCAGCGGAGCTGGTTAAATATGGAGGGCCTACATTACACCAAGCGATTCATGAATTAATTGTGCAAGTATGGGAGCAGGAAGTGAGGCCAGAAGACTGGAGAAAAGGCATCCTCTGTCCGGTACACAAAAAAGGAGATATCACAGCGTGCACAAATTATCGCGGTATAACGTTGTTAAGTACCGTGTATACATAAGATATCCTCCGCTATCATACAAAACAGGATGGTCCCATACGCCAGAAACATCATAGGCCACTACCAGTGTGGCTTCAGTCCAGGCAAATCAAAAACTGACCAGATTTTCACCTTGAGGCAGGCTATGGAAAAATATCTAGAGTTTCAAAACTCAATTCAACACCTACTTTACCGACTTTAAAGCCGCCTATGATAGCATAGCCAGAGTAGAACTCTACAAAGCCATGAGAGAATTCGGCATCCCCAACAAACTGACAAGACTATGTAGGTTACCATGACTAATGTGTCAAGCCAAGTAAAGGTATCTGGAACACTGTCCACAGACCAATCAACATCTATAATGGACTCCGTCAAGGGGACGGTCTGGCCTGCCTCCTTTTCAACCTAGCGTTGGAGAAAGTGATCCGAGATTCGGGCGTGACATCAAGGGGTACAATCCTCCACAAGACATTGGAAGAACAACAACAGCTGTACAAGGAGCTTTCACTCAGATTGAGCAAGCGCCAGGAAATCTGGGACTGCACATTAACGAAAGCAAAAGAAAGTACATGGTGGCCTCGTCTGGAAGAACACCTAACATTGGTCCCACAATCAAGGTAGCGGAACACGAGTTTGACGTGGTAAAATCATTTTCCTACCTTGGGTCAATAGTAGCAGCCGACAATAGCATGGAACCAGAAATACGCGCACGACTGCTAAAAGCCAACAAAGCCTACTATAGTCTGTCAAGGCTCTTCAAATCCAAATATCTAACCATAACGTCTAAACTTTTACTATATAAGACGATGGTCTTACCCGTTCTCACATATGCATCCGAAACGTGGGTGCTTAGCAAAAAGCACTCAAACCTCTTGGGCGTGTTTGAGAGGAAAATACTTCGGAGGATTGTTGGCCCCGTATGTGAGGAAGGACGATTCCGGAGACTCTACAATGACGAGATCTACGAGCGCTATCGCGACATAGATGTTGTGAAGAAAATAAAGCTCGGTAGGCTCCGGTGGGCAGGGCATCTAGCTCGTATGAGTGAAGATGAGCCTGCTCGGAAAGCTCTCTGCGGTAAGACCTATGAGGTGCGACAGCGAGGGAGGCCCAACCTTCGCTGGAAGAATGGCGTGGACCAGGACGCTCAGAGTTTAGGGATGCCAAACTGGATGACATCGGCTCAGAATCGGGACCGGTGGAGAGAACAGTTGCGCGAGGCCAGTACCGGATCCCGGTTGTAGAGCCGTTAAAGAAGAAGAAGAACGTGTAGGTATTTTAAAACTTAACCAGCTTACCGTATAGCGGGCTGTAACCGAATGATCCTTGCCGACATTAGCTCTCTCCATATGCACAGCTTGAGTTTGTGCTCAGTTAGCGTCAGTACTTAATTTAATCTCTAGATCACTTGGTTCACCCATAATTCCATCTCATGGCGGCGTCATCCTACGAGCACTATCCCCATGTCATCCGCGATACCGATCGCAACTGCTCCTTTTTGGGAGGCGATGCCCCAACATATCATTATACATTGCAATAGATAGGGATAGGGGCCTGGTCAGATCCCTGTGGAACACCACATGTCGTTCTATACTGAGGTGTACATATATCTAAATTTCGATTCACAACGAAGTGGCCTACTTATTTTCCGTTTTGGGTAGGGCTGTGTTTGTCCTACTACCCACTCGAGCCAGACACCAAGTGTGGTACTCTTTATGGAGCTGCATACATTTTATTGGTGGCGTCGACTGGTTGCACCGCCATTTTGTGGAGGGGAAAAACGTTTCTCGGTACGTATCGCTGCTAAAATAATATCTTAAAATTTTCATAAAATATTTTTATTCCTTTTAACAATTATTTTCGTATTTCAAAATAAATATTTTCAAATAAAAAAAACTGAACCGAGAATCCCCGAGAAATAAAATATAGATAAAATTTTAAAATGATCTAAATTCAATTTTACAAGTCTCTTTTCATTTTCCTAAAGATTCTTCAATATTCCACCTTCGAGTGCTTCGTGATATGCATTCGATATCCAAAATAATGTGATTCCAGATTCTTCCAATCTATGTATGACATCATTCAATGGTCTCAAAAATGGTGAGCCATATTGTGCGTGATATGTAAAGAAAAATCGCTTTAACAAAGTACTGGAAACACGAAGATTCGGCCTTTTTATGAACTGTTGTTGTCTCAGGTAAAAAGCTGCTCTTTCTGCATCAATAACATATAAGTAACTTTTATTTAAATTTTTCATATATTCCACCCAAATATCGTGCTCTACTTCATAAAGTAAGTTCAAAAATTCATTTGGAAATAAATCTGAGACTAAATAATATTTTATAAAAAAATCGGGGACTAAAATCTTTATGCCAGCGTTTATAATATCTTGTATCGAATCAATTTGCGGTCCATAGACGGTTGCTGTTAGAAAACTAGCCAGATAAGCGAGGTACATATTGGAAATGATGAATCCTAAAAGAATGATGATCCCAAAATATATTGTCCATTTATTTGTCAATGTAATTTTTGGTATAGCTGTGAACAGTATTCCACGGAAAACATTTAAAGAGACCTGTCCGATATCGAATGAACTTTCAATTGTTCTTGCTGTTATGTACCCAACAATAGCCACATAAATAATAACAAAAATCAAGGCAAGCCAAACATTTAGTTGAAAAGGATGAACAATGAACATTGAGGTGGGTATTGGATCAGTTACAGGAACTCCAATGAGCCATCTATTTACATCAATTGGATAGCTTAATTGATAGGTGTCATGAAATTTTACATTGGCATTAATTGGATGGATACAAACATCCGTCACACCATTGTCAAGATACTTCAAGAATAAGCTATTGTTTAGATTATCTGATGAATTTACTCCCAAAATAAATTCATAGGTGGCATTATGAATCTTTAAAAATTCTAAGTATATTTTAGCACCATATCCAGTTAAAACTTCTTCACCCTTTCTGTTGATGTAACGAAACACCACAGGCGCTTGCTCCTGCAATATTGTTCTGAAAGTATATCCTTGCAAATCTTCTGTTTTATCCTCAAACGTGTCTTCTATATCACTATTTGTTTTGTTTTCTATCTCAAGACGTGGAAATGGTTGAAAAGTAAAGATTTGATCATCATTAGAAACAGCGATTGCATTGTAGAAATATTTACGACGACACCACTTGAACAGGGTCACCAAATCCACTTCTGAACTCGTTAAAACAAATATCAATTTCGAATCGGGCATTCCTCGAATAGATTTTCCTAAATTCGACAAATCATTCAATTTCATATTCACAAATATTATCGACAACACATTTTCGTTGAAAACTTTCTTGATAGAATGTGTGCTTTCGTTTGAACATTGCAACAAAGGAACTTGCAACGCATTTTGAAGACCACCAATGAAATCAAACTCTTCAATATCAGCATATCCTTGAAAAATCACAACTGTACCAAACCCATACAGTAAATGAAATCTTTTAACTAAATTAATAATATTAACATAATCAACACAATTCACTTGAGAAACTACAAATATTAAAATAAACACAAACTGTATTCGGCAGGATGACATTCTTACATTTTTAATAGAGATGTCACCATCGATTTTGCCATAATATCTGTTAGGTAAATGAAATTTTGGTGAGGAGTGATGATTAATGAGGTTAATCTTTCATCTAAAAGACCATTACAGTTCATATCTAATAAGTGAAACATTGCCGTAGTTGTCGAACTTATAGAAACAAATAAACGTCGAAAATATTTGTATCAATAGACATTTAACAAACATAATGGTCGTAATAAAAAAACATAATGGAAAAGAATTTGAACTAGCTGGCAGCACAGACTACCAATTATACAGACGGAATGACAGGAGCAAAGGTTAAGCCCAGTAATGAGTCACAAGCACTGACATATAATTAATTTTATTTATTTATTTGCCAAACAAGGCACACTTACATTTACTTATACAAAATTAAATTAATTAAATAAAATTATCATATTAAGAGATGTTAAGTCAGGTACAGGTAATTGGACTAGTTATAGGTAACTATACAATTTTATCCGTAATTTACAAAGGAGGCTTAAACAGATATATGAAAGGAATTAAGGGTTTCATCATTACTTGTCATTTCCTTTTGTAAGACAGTTTGTTAGTGGGACGGGTGAAGCATTGATTATGATCATTGGTGCATGCGACACGTGTCGAGCTTACTGCAGTAAGCTCAGCACTAAGCACGCACAGAGATTCGACACGATACGTACTTACTGCAGACACCAAATTATTGAACATGTTATGATTAACACTATGTTTGCGTATTTTCGACTGCTTGTTTACAATTTGCAAATGCAATTGTATGCGTGAAATCAACCCGAGAAATAGAGCCCAAAAGCGTTGATTTCCCCTCCAAGCGCCTATTCATCCTTTGAGATAAAACTTGTTCAACGACTGCAGTAGGCTCGACAACAGGTTCGCATGCACCATTGAAGACCATGCTACATCTATTAGGGGTCGTCTTTTAAATACGTGAGCAGGGGGAGGGGTCGAGCCGAAGCTCGCCCAATCTTACGTGGGGAGAGGGGGGTCTCGGCAAATATCACGTAATTTTTTTTATTAAAGGCTGTATCAGATCCAACTTTTTGAGCAGCGGCAGAAGCAGAGGAAAATAGCAGAATTCTACCTGCTGAATCAGATCCACGTAAAGCAGCAGCAGCGACAGACTTTTAATTTTCTATAAAGATATTTCAAAAATAACAAAAAATAACATTTTTTCTGAATCATAACTGTGTACGAGTATATACATGAATAGATACAAAAAACCACCCTAAAATATCCATTTGTCATTTAAAAACAACTTGCCAAGTAACAAATGTTTGAAATGTCAAAAAATTCTGCTTTGCAAAGCAGCAAAATTAAGATTTGAGATGAAAAAGCAGCGG
>OX465281.1:41969088-41997442 GCA_949987705.1 Thereva unica
GGCTCAGCTGTAGCATGTAAACATAAAAGCATATACATATACAGAAACAAATAATAGAGGAGCGTGCAAAAACAAAGGAGTCACGCCTCATCAAAAAGAAATTTTTTGAGAGCTACTTCACTTGCTAGCATGCTAAAAACACTAACGTATTTTATTGACATTAACAAACATGCGATTAGCAGGTTAGTACTAGCCGTAATTCGTATTAGAGGAATTAATGTGTAACAGAGGTTCACCCTTCAGGTTATAATATTCGCTCTAAACGACCGGCTACGCAAGAAACCTGAGTCCCCCTTACCATTCAGTAGCCGATAAACGAAAATAACGTCAGCAGCCTCGGGACACTTATGGAGAGAGTTTAAGATGATTAATTTAAGCTTGTAAGAGAGTTATCCCAAGGACGGCGGCTGAGTGCAAATTGGACAAACTTTCTTTGAACCGATTCGACTCTTCCAATTTGGGAGGAGTAGTGAGGAGACTACACCTGGGAGGCATACATAGGTTTAGCTACCATCCCAGAGGTCCCGGGTTCGAATCCTGGCAACCCCACGTTCCTTCGCCTTTTTCACTTTCGCCCCTACATAAATTTCCTTCTCTTTTCTTCTTTTACTCTTTGCATTCCTGATTCCTCCTGTCAGAGCCTTCCTAGCATAGCCTTCCTTCCGACTAGAGCTGCTGTTCGACATTGCACTCTATTCGAAGGAAATAGGTTGTCGACAGTATAAAAGGTCTTTCCTGAGCCTCTAGTCTTTTACATAAAAAAAATGCATTTGAAAACTCTTTTGGTAATGTTTCCAATTGACCCACCATCACCAATACCGAACAGCTTTAAAACTTTACCTATCGAAGAACCTTCTCCCAAGCGATATCAAACAAAATTTTGGTGTTTGAAATTTCAATCGGAAATTGTCTGCCCGCATTTGGTCTATTGAACACGGTGTCGTTTTTTATGAAATTTATTTAGATGTCAAAAGTACTCTAATTTACTCGAACCATTTCACGGAACTCGTTCTCATCTATATTAGGCAGAACTTGACAGAGCATATCCCGGCTTTCAGATGCTGAACCATGCTCAAAAGCTATTCCATATAGAAATGATGATACTACCATATACATATTCGAAACAAAAATTATCCAACACTTCGTGGATTTCTATATTATTTATTTATTTATTTATTTATTTGCCAAACAAGGCATACTTAAACCTACTACAGAATTATACAAAGCATTTATGACTAAGGTAAAAAATACTTATCTATGCTATATAATAATAAGTCTATGCTTATTTATGGTAGTAATTGTGATGTTAGAAGGGATATAATTTTTTGTTTAAAGGATGTTTTTTTAATGTGGAGTGAGAAGCAAGCACTATGGCTGTTAAAAGTCATACAACATCTGTTGACGGGTTCGTTCTTTGCATATTCGGTCCGATGAGGGTATTCTTTAAGCATTTTGGTATGCCTATTGTGACGAACTTCGGTATTGAACTTGATTCTATCGGACAGGAACTGCACCTTAACGTTATCGTTTAGGACGTCCAAAGTTAAGCACGAGATAAGCACTTTCCTCCGATGTGACAGCGGCATGAGTTCTAACTTCTTGAGTCTGTCTGTGTAGGGCGGTAAGTTGAAAAAGTCGCGCGGGTCGTGTAGGTTTCTCAGAGCGAAGAGGAGAAATTTTTTCTGTATTGATTCCAACCTACTACTGCTTACCTGGAATATAGGGTCCCAGATCGGGCACGCATATTCCAAGATAGGGCGGACGAGCGAACAGAAAAGAGTTTTTGTGACCCGAACGTTATTGAATTCTCGGGCTCTTCTCTTTATAAAGCCCAGAAGCTTGTTGGCTCTCGCAGCAATATTATCGTAGTGCAAGTTGAAATTTAATTTACTGTCTAGAACAATACCTAGATCTACAACTTGATCGACACGGTCTAATGCCTTGTCGTTGAGATAATATTCCTGTAGCTGGGTGATTCTTTTGCGGGAGAAGGTAATAACATGACATTTGCTGATATTTAGTTCTAATTTATTGGTAGTACACCAGTCTTGCAGCGCGTTTAGCTTTTTTTTGAAAGAAAGTAACATCGACCGGGGACCTTATGACATTATAAATTTTGAGGTCGTCGGCATAGAAGAGATGCGGAATATTTTCCAGTGTATCCGACAGGTCTGAGATAAATATATTGAATAACAGAGGGCCTAGATGGCTACCCTGAGGGACCCCGGAAGTTACTGAGATTTCTTTTGACAGAAATCCTTGGAATCTGACAACTTGAGTTCTGTTGTCAAGATATGGTTTAATCCATTCCAGGGCAGGACCTGATATTCCAAATTTTAGTAGTTTTTTACTTAAAATATGGTGATCAACACGATCAAAGGCTTTGCTGAAGTCAGTATAGACCGTATCTATTTGATGACCCTTCTCCATAGCACATAGTAGATTGGAGGTTAGAATCATAAGGTTTGTAATAGTCGATCGTCCCTTTCTGAAACCATGTTGCTGTTCATTAAGACATGGGTCGATTAGAGGGGCAATCTTATCGTAAACAAGTTTCTCGAAAAGTTTAGGAATAGTTGATAAGATGGCAATACCCCTGTAGTTTTCCACCGAGTGCTTATTAGATGTTTTATGGATCGGAGTAAGATAGGATTTTTTCCATATCTTAGGGAACTTTCCTGTCGATAATGATTTGTTGAAGATAATATGGAGGGGAACCAAAATTTGATTTGAACAGCCCTGCAAAAACAAAGGAGGCAGGTTGTCAGGACCATGACCTTTATTGATGTCGAGATTGTTTATACCGGTCATTACATCGTCAAGGGATAGAGATAAATCAGTTATAGAAATTCTAGTGTCATTGCGCGTACTTACTGGGTCAGTGTGTACTACATTAGACTTTGGGCAAAAGACTTCAATGAATTTGTCAGCAAACATGTTGCAAATTTCTTGGGGACATGAAGATTGTTTTCTGCCGTTTGTAATAGTCGTTGGATAGCCTAGGGTCTTTCGTTTTATGTTAACGAAATCGAAAAATTTTCTAGGATTCTGAATAATGTTATCCCCGACAGAGTCAAGATATGTTGTATAGGCCTCACGCGACCTAAGAGTAAATTCTGAGGCTAACCTAGTGTATGCTAATTTCTGTTCCGCATCTACATTAGGGTTGTTCCTAATCAGTTTATATAATTTATTTCTCTGATTACGAAGTTTTCGAATATTTTTATCCAGCCATGGTTCAGATAATTTATCCCTTTTTTTGATTCTGGGCACATATTTGTCAATAATGTTGAAAATAATAGTGTAAAATGAAGACACTATCTCGTCAATATCATTACCCAATAGCCTATTTTCCCAGTCAACTAGAGATAATTCGAAGCTGATGCTGTTAAAGTTCGCATTCTTAAAATCATAAATATTTGAATTATTGTATGAAGTGCTGTGTTTAGAGATTGTGAAATTAATCTCTAGGATCCATGCGGAGTGGTGAACAGAATTGCTAAATAGGTTTTCCTCAGGCGAAGCAGGCAGAAGGTGATTGAAATATAAACTAAATGTATCTAAAATAACTTTATCCATCAACGCATCCAATAATTTTTCTTTCTCACTTGGCATGTCTTCTTCATAAATTTTCACGTAAAACTGACATCTGTCATGTGTCGCAAGAATAATACAGCAGCTGAAAAAATCTTAAAACGGACCTTCATGTCAACTAAGCTACGAAACTACGACACTTCGAACAACTGAAAAATGACATGAATACCCATTATATGTTTTAAAAACCTCAATTTTCAGCCGTGACTAATTGTTGCGCAGGTGACGACACTTTGTCTAGGCGATAAGTAACAAAAATATTCGCCAAAAATATCATACGAACTGTGAATGTACATAAGAAACCAATCAGATTCAAAATATTATAAGGGCCTGTGCGAATAGTGGCTAAATGACTAAATCATTCCACGAAATACTAAATCGTTCCACAAAATTTCCTATTTTCAATTTAGTTCGGTGGGGGTGTGCGAATTCTCAATTGACTAAATTTGATTTTGACATATTGAGATTTGAGTTCCGTTTCTCAATTTTAATTTAATTTAAATATATATCGACCAGCTGCGATATATATTAGATACTCCCGACAATATAAATGATTATTGTAAGCAATTAATCATTATTGCAATTATATACTATGTATCTACCCTTAAAGATCTGAAATTAAAAATTCAAAGCAGGGGCTTGCTCCGTTTTATATTTTTATTATTTCCCCGTCGAACACCATGAATTTAATGTAGTTTATAAACTAAAATTAAAAACATTAACATTCGAAGCTTATATCTTCTATTTACATGAAAAGGTATGGAGTTCTACATACATATAAACATAAATACCATCAAAACAAAATTTAGTCAGTAACTGTCAAATTTAGCTTCCTCGTGAAAAGACTAAATCACACTGCAATACCGACCTTTCCAATAATTTAGTTTAGCCGCAATTTAGTTACTATTCGCACAGGCCCTAAATCTACAATCGACCAGCTCCGATGGATATTAGATGCTCTTGACAACATAAATGATTCTTATAGGAAATTAATCATAAATCTATCGTAATTTCATACTATGGATCTACCTTTACAGATATTAAAAATTCAAAGTAGGGGCTTGCTCAGTTGCCTAAATTTGATATATATATATATATATATATATATATATATATATATATATATATATATATATATATATATATATATATATATATATATGTGTGTATATATATATTATCTCCTCGTCGAACACCATGTGTTAATGTAGTTTAATATTATATATTTTTTTTAATTTAGTAGCTTATATTTTTTATTTTCCTAAGATAACGAATTCTACATATAAACATAAAATACCATCAAAACAAAATTTAGCCAGTAGCCGTCAACTTAAGCCACTTTGTGAAAAGACTAAATCGCACTGCAATACCGGCCTTTCCAATAATTTAGTTTATCCGCAATTTAGCCAGTATTTGCACAGGCCAGGTCAAGCAATTGTCATGGCTAACTTGGTTTTTTGAGGTTTAGGCCAAGAATATTTGAAAATCCGCCTGTGTGGTGTTAGTCGAACTTTCAAGGAATGACCCAAAAGTTATATTCAAAATGGGTGAAACAAGTTGTTCTGACGTTTGGAAGAAAATTCAGAATTAACCAAGAAAATTCATGTAACACAAAAGTATGATTTTAAGAATTAGATATATCTACTATTTTTCAATATATATCCTATTCTTCTATTTTTTTCACTATATCCGCTTATCCAACGACACTCTATTCGTACTCCTTTTATACAAAAAAATAGCTGGTCACCTTAACATTAAGATACTGTATCACTGAAAGCAATTCTAGAAATTTTCATAAAATATTTTATTAATATTTTCTTTTTAACAAATATTTTCGTAATTCAGAATAAATTTTTTCACATAAGAAATAAAAAATTGAAGCTAAATTACCAGAAAAATAAATTAAAAATAAAATTTTAAAATGATCCAAATTCAATCTTACAACCCTGTTTTCATTATCCATAAGGTTCTTCACTATTCCACCTTCGAGTCCTTCTTGATATGCATTCGATATCCAAAATAATGTGATTCCAGATTCTTTCAATCTATGAATGACGTCATTCAGTGGTCTTATAAATGGTGACCCATATTGTCCATGGTATGTTAAGAAAAATCGCTTTAACGAAGTACTAGAAAGACGAAGAATCGGTCTTTTAATGAACTGTTGCTGTCTTAGGTAAAAAGCTGCTCTTTCTGCATCAATAACATATAAGTAACTTTTATTTAAATTCTTCATATATTCCACCCAAACATGCTGCTTTACCTCATAAAGCAAGTTTAAAAATTCTTTTGGAAATAAATCTGGGATTAAATAATACTTAACAAAAAAATCTGGGACTATAATCTTTTTGCCAGTGTTTATAAAGTCTTGTATCGAATCAATTTGCGGTCCATATACTGTTGCTGTTAGAAAACTAGCCAGATAAGCGAGGTACATATTGGAAATGATGAATCCTAAAAGAATAATGATTCCAAAATATATTGTCCATTTATTTGTCAATGTAATTTTTGGTATAGCTGTGAACAGTATTCCACGGAAAACATTTAAAGAGGCCTTTCCGATATCGAATGAACTATCCATTATTCTTGCTGTTATGTATCCAACAATGGTCACATAAATAATAACAAAAATCAAGGCAAGCCAAACATTTAGTTGAAAGGGATGAACAATGAACATTGAGGTGGGTATTGGATCAGTTACAGGAACTCCAATGATCCATCGATTTACATCAATTGGATAGCTTAATTGATATGTCTCATTAAATTTTACATTTGCAGCAATTGGATGGATACAAACATCCGTCACACCGCTGTCAAGATACTTCAAGAATAATCTATTGCTTAGATTATCTGTCGAATTAATTCCCAAAATGAACTCATAAGTTGCGTTATGACGCCTTAAAAATTCTAAGTATATTTTAGCAGCAAATCCAGTTAAAACATGTTCACCCTTTCTGTTGATGTAACGAAACAATATAGGCGCTTGCTCCTGCTGAATTGTCTTGAAAGTATATCCTTTCAAATCTTTTATTTTATCCTCAAATATGTCTTCAATATCACTATTTGTTTTGTTTTCTATCTGAAGATGTGGAAATGGTTGAAAAGTAAAGATCTGATCATCATTAGAAACAGCGATTGCATTATAGAAAAATTTACGACGACACCACTTGAACAAGGTCACCAAATTCACTGCTGGACTCGTTAACGCAAATATCAATTTTGACTCGGGCATTCCTCGAATAGTTTTGCCTAAATTCGACAAATCATTTAATTTCGTATTCACAAATATTATCAACAACACATTTTCGTTGAAAACTTTCTTTATAGAATTTGTGCTTTTGTTTGAGTATTGCAACAAAGGAACCTGCAGCTCATTTTGTAGACTATTGATGAAATCAAACTCCGCAATATCAACATTTTGTTGAAAAATCAGAACTGTCTCAAACTTATATAGCAAGTGGAATCCTTTAACTAACTGAAAAAGGTTTGCGTAATTAACACAATTTGTTCGCGAAATTACTACACAAATTGCAATGTACAATACATGTGTCCTCCAGGATAGCATTCTTACATCTTTGATATAGATATCACCATCATCGATTTTGTGTTAATATCTGTTAGGTAAATGCAACTTAGGTGAGGAATGATGATTAATGAGGTTAATCTTTTATCTAAAAGACTTACATATCATACACATTGCTGTAGTTGTCGAACTTATAGAAACAAATAAACGTTGTATCAATAGACATTTAACAAACATAATGGTAGTAATAAAAAAACTGAATAATGGAAGAGAATTTCGGCTAGTTGGCAGGTTTAGTATATTTTGGATTTTTTGGAGAAAGATGACGATAAATCAACCAACTCACTCCTACGGCGGCCGATCATATAACATCATGAAGTCTGCTCAATGTTGGCTGGGAAGAGATACTGAACACCTATTATCAATAATCTGGTTAATTTGACGCTAAGTAGTGAGCTTCGGATCTCGTCAGTTCTCTATTTGTGTATTCCTCTAGTAATTGCAATTCTTTTGAAGTCTCGTTTTAATCCTTTCAAATTGATTTGTTTGATTGAATTTAATTTTGACTTTTCTTTCTCTTGAATTTACATTTTTGCTAAGCGGCGTACAAACAAGACAAACGAAGGCCAAGGACCGACATTCGTTCGTATATTCGACCGGCGATGGTACGTTCGTTGGATTTTTCGGCCATGCTACGGGTTGCAAGCGAACACCAACAAACCATGGCTTTCGCTAAACGTTCCATTAATAACCAATAAATAACGAATCCCCTTCGTTGGCCTTAAATATCTGTAAAAACGTTACCCAGAGGAGTGGCACAAGGATATGGTTCGTCGCGGAGAGCGTGTGGATTTTTAATCATGAAATCACACTGATCCAGACAGCCTATTTTGTGGATCTCAGATTGGGTTGCCGAAAAAGGCCATCCTCAGATTCACAGAGAATTTACTAAAATTTACCAACAAAACTTCTTCTTCTTCTGTAGCGGGTCCACAACTGGCCTCTTTCAGCTGTTCTCTCCATCGGTCCCGATTCTGAGTCGATGTCATCCAGTTTGGCATCCCTAAACCCATACCGCAGAGAACTTTTCGAGCAGGCCAAGACCCTCTCAACTACAGGCCATGCAGTTGTATCTGGCACCAATACAACCATAGCTGAGAATGGTCCCAAAATTTGACAGTTGCTGAGAATTTAATGGCGCAGAGTACGTACGGGAGTGTTTTCGTTATAGTTTTGTGGTAAAAAGTGGTAAATTATTGAAATTTATCGCTTTAAACCATACAAGGATTATCAGTGCTTATTTCTTTAGTGATTTTATAAAAAAATATATAAAAAAAATAGTGATTTAGTGTATTTTTGGTGTCTTAATTGTTAAGGTGATCAATTTATTTTACATTCGCGGTGTTTTTTTCGTGTATATTAAGGGCAAATATGCTGAATATTTAATTAAAAGTGATTTTAAAGTCATTAATTAATTTATTTTGCAATTATTACTAAACATAAGTACAGAAAAGTGCGAATGGAAAAGTGAATAAGTGAAGTGTTTTTCGGCACCTATATTTTTAATAATAATATCATAATATATGTATGTATTAATCACTTTAAAATCACTTTTAATTCCATAACTACACAAAACATTAAATATTCAACATTTTTTTCGTAAATAAACATGAAAAAACACCGTGAATGTGAAAAAAAATTGGCAGTTATAGGGACTGCCGATAGAAGTAAAAACATAGAACTTAGATGTTGAAATTCGATTCTTTTGAAGTAATACAAAATTCTATATTTCTTGAAAGGACTAAATCTTTTTGATTGCAGTATTTTCATTAGGACATTAACCAACTTATTAAAATATGTAGCACAAGTAACTGCGTCTTCATTAATAAGTGTACTTTTTTCTATAAAATTTAATGCTGCAGCATCTTCAACCGATATCTCAGAATTATTTTTTAAATTATGTAATAATTGTAGCAATTTTGACCACCCTATTTCATTAGCACTTATTGTAAAAAAGATACAATCGGGTTATGGTAACTAAAGTAAGAAATGAAAATGTTTGATTCAAATTTATCTAAGTATCGCGTAAAAACCGCATCGATCGTCGTTTTATATTTGGTAGTACACTGAAAGAAAAACTTATGTTAAGGCCGGTCCACACGCTACGTTTTGCACAACCTTTTGTCTGCGCAGTTCAACACGTTGCAGATAAAACGTTGCGTGTGGATCGGAAAACTTCGCAGTTTTGAGTCCTGCGGGAAGACGGTACAGTTGCAGCGATAACTGAGCAAATGAGCTTTGAAATCCATGATCTGTGCGGACAAGTCGGTGCATGTGGACGCTTGCTCCGTTTTCTGATTCGTTTTGTTCCTCAGTTTTTCCTAATCACGCGACGATGGCTGACCTTCGGCAATGTTCTCGGGAGTTTTAACTGATTTTATTGCACTTTATGAGAGTTTCCCATGCATTTGGATTGTTAAATCGAAGGAGTACAGTAACAGGGAATAATAATATGGGAAAATTCTAATATGGGAAAATTCCCGCCTTTTTAGAAGCCATTTCCGCGACCACTTTGAACGCCCGGTTCTTTTTAGATGTTCCAATCTTTTTTTTAACAAGACAGCATGCAAAAATTGACCACAGTAGAACCTCCTCCATGACGATATCACACAAGACTGAGCGAAAAATGCAAATATGACTGCACCGTCTGGACGCTCAAAATTACAACGTTTTCATTCCGTCTTAAGACTGCGCAGACTTAAAAGGTTGTGCAAAACGTAGCGTGTGGACCGGCCTTTAAATTACCAAAAAAACGGGCATAAATTGCCTATGGGCTACTACAATATCCAGCCTTCCAAGTTCTTAGTCAAAACAGCGAAAAAAACTTAGGTAAAACTTAGGCGATGAACAATTGGACGAAAACTTAGGCAATTCGCACAATATACACTTAGATAAGATACCTAAAATTTTTACAAAAGCCATGTATAGTTTTCCCTAGACTTCAATAATAAACTATATAATGTATTTAGACAGTTTGTCGTCTTAGCTTGGTTAGACTATCGATTATTTAGATAAAATACATAAAGAAGCTTAGGTATAGTACCCAAACAGCTTGGGCCAATGGCCGAAGTATTTTACAAAAGTCATGTATATTTTGGCAAGACTTCGGTGATAAACAACTAAAGCTCTTAGCCAGTTTATCGAACAAGCTTAATTGGAATATCTTGTATTTAGGCAATTTACACAATCACATTTGGTAAAGTACCCAATCAACAAAAGCAGATTGCCCGAATATTTTACATTAGACATGTTCATTTCTCCTATAACTTCGATTAGCTTTAGCTTACTATCGAAGTGCTAGGAAAACTAAAATGACTAACTTAAAATATTTTAATGAATAAATAAACTTCCGAAATTAAAGTCACTTTGTTAACTTACCCGCGTGCCTACATACACAAGATATCCTTCATAAGATTTCGATGAGCAAAGCGACATTTCAAAAGATATCTAACAAACTTAGGAAAATTCGAATTTTTTTAATATGGCATTATGCACGATTCATGCAATATTATTAGGCTCACATGAAAAATGGTCTTCTACAATATACTTTTTCTTATTACAGAAAAGTTGTGCAGCTAGTATAGAACAAATAAAAGTCGGGAATAACTTTTCAATTCATTTTAATTTTATTTTTTCATTAAATTAAATATACATACATATAAATATTTTATCAACACTTATTTTTGTTTTAACCTGTTTTGGATATCTGTAATAAAAGTATCTACAACGGGAAATTCTCCTACTGTTTCTTGAATAGAATATAAAATTTTTTGTATAAAAGAAAAAATTGGAAAATATTATTTCCTTGTTTAAATTTTCTTCATTTCTTAGAGTGTCTACATTCTCAGTGCAAGACATTGATGCTGTTTCCTTACTATCTTCGCAAAACCGGCAATAAAAATTTGGTGAGAAGGACTTGCCGAGCTCTAATAACTGATTAAGTCCTAAATTATCAACCAGAACAACGGCTTCAAATGAATTGTACTTTATTATAAAATAACAAATTTAATCATTAATAAGATCTATACACTTAAATAATTATAATCACTATTTTTCACTGCACTCTCTACAAAGGGTTCGAAAATAAGGTTCAGATTGCTTCGAATAATAACGCGGTAAACTGATGACTGCCTGCGTAAACCTATGAAGCAGGCAAAACGGTTTGCGTCGATTTAAATTCACAGAATTCCTTATATGAACATAGATATGGGCATAGACAATATGTAATAATTTGCCCCAGCCTTAGGTGAAATATACTTGGCTTCGTAAAAATGCCCAACCATGAAAAATTAAATGTAATTTACATGAATTGTCGAAGTTTATTAGGCGATTTAGTGAAGTTTTTTTGCTAGTATAAAATATACCATATGAAAGGGGAACTAGCTGGTTTCTTTTACAATAGTGCTTTGGTAAACTACAAAAGTGTTTTAGGCCATAACTGACCATCATAGTCTTAGGTGTATTATAAATTTCCTTTGTAAAATTGCTTAAGCTTTGGGTGAAAAATTACCATGTACATTAAGGGAATTGCTTAAGTTTTTTAAGTTGGTTTGCCAAATTTTTTCAAACCTTAGCCCAGCATAAAATATGCAGAAACTTAAATGAATTTGCCTAAGTTTTTAAGTTTCATATAAAAAAAAATACCTTAGCCAACTTAGGTAATTTTACTATGGTTTTTTCTTTCAGTGTACTAAGTTTCCGATCATTGGGATCATTGGACATATTTAAATTAAGTGTTGCATTTAAAAATTCAATTAATGATAGATTTTTATCATCTGCAAAGTTAATATTGAAGTCTCCACTTAAAATCATCGGTACATTATCATATTTTTCGCCGAATCTTTTTTCGAGAATTTCAGAACCTTCTTTTGTATAAATCATCAAATTTTCGAATAAAAATTGTTGTATCTGTCTCATAGATTTTCCAGGCGAAATATAAACGGCAACCATTAATATGTATTGCCCATTCTCGGAACTGCAACGAGCAACGCATATTTCGCCTATATCAGAAACATTAACACCAATGCTTCTAGTGAATTTAGTATGTATGTCCATGTATGAAGTAATGAAGTGTGTCGTATCTTGAGTATTGTGATAAATAGCTACTCCTGCTGCTGGAACTTCGGGTCTTTTATAACTTACAACAAAGTTGAAATTCGGAACATCAAGTGGTTTTTTCTTTTGTTATCGTCTGAAGACATCTTCAGGATCAAGGATCCAAACAAATTTGGAAAACAGATATTTAACACATCACATCAGTCAAAATGACTGGTTTTATATTTTCATTTTCGATACTTAATTGAATAATAGTAGGCGGTCAGATTTATATTTTTATTCAAAATCAAAAAGTTTTTGATTATAATCGATTGAGCGCGTGCGCCAGTCATGAGCATGTCGGTGACGCGAACCCATAACATTTTCCCCTATCAAAAAGTGCCCAACGCGGCTAAAGAAGTTTTCACTTCAAAAAAAAAAGTTAATCGCCTTAACAATTTGAACACTTAAACACACTTAATCACCAAATTAGTTTTATTTTTTTTAATGAAATCACTAAAAAACTATTCACTGATAAATCCAAGTGCAGTTAAAAGTGTTAAAATACAATATTTTATCACTTTTTACTGCAAAAATAAACACAAAAATTCTGCGCGTACGGCTTCCGCGCCATGTTACTCCGGTGTGTGGTGACTTTTGGGCCTATTACCAACACCACGAAAAATTCATCTACGAAGCCTGTAGTTGAGAGGGTCTTGAGCAGGCTCATCTTCACTCATACGAGCTAGATGTCCTGCTCACTGGAGCCTACCGAGCTTTATTTTCTTCACAACACCTATGTCTAGACAGCATTTGTAGATGTCGTCATTGTAGAGTGTCCGGATCGCCCTTCCTCACATACTAGGCCAATAATCCTCCGAAGTATTTTCCTCTCGAACACGGCTAAGAGGTTTGGGTGCTTTATCCTAAGCACCCACGTTTCAGATGCATATGTGAGAACCGGTAAGATCATCGTCTTATATAGTAAAAGGTCAAGGCTCCCTACTATAGTAGGCTTTCTTGGCTTTTAGCAGTCGTAAGCGTATTTCTGATTTCATGCTATTGTCGGCTGCTACAATTGGGTTGGGTTTGCCTCAAACAATGCCGAATTGTACCAAATCTATAAACAGATAGACATCGTCAGCTATATCAAAATAAATAGACTACGATGAGCAGTGAAGATGATATTTAAGGGAATCATAATCAGTGATAGGCCAGGGAGACGACCCAAGAAAAGATGGTTTGAAGCCGTAGAAACAGACGCTGCACACTTGTTGTGCGTACAAAATTAGAGGACTCTAGCCACTGAGTGAGAAGGCTCGATATGGGCTGTAGTGCCAAAGAACTGAACTGAACAAACGTTACTTGGGGGAGTGCGACAAGGATATGGCTCGTCGCGGAGAGCGTGCGGATTGTTTAATCATGTAATCACATTGGTCCACAGAGCCTTACGCGTTCGCAGTGCAGGTACGATTCGGGCACCATAGCCATAAATAAGCTTTGTCAACAAGCAAGCCGACTTGGTCTAACAAGCCCTGCATAGACTAACAATGGCCATTTTGGGCTGCTTTATACATGAATGCAATGCATGAATGCTTTATTTTCAAGTTTTTTGTTGGGACCACGAAATTTAGAAAGCGAATTAACTAAAACAAAACGTCTGACGCTCGCTTATTATAAGATTTCAATAGCAAAAACCCGCGTGCATGGCAACGCCTTTTAATAAATAAGTTATGTGGGCATAAGCCCAAAACAGAATGAATGCAGAAACTTCGGCTTGAATTCGCATTTTGACAGTTTCATACAGTTTCCATAGGAGTGACGTTCAGTTAACATAATCAATGCAGTAAGCGTTGCAGTAAACTTTGCGCCGACTTCGACTTTGAAAATTTTTAAAGCTGCTGCAAAAGTTTCAGAACTACCAACACAACATTTCAAATTTGTCATTGCCGCCAAATTAGAAAATTTAAATTGATTAAGCTTATTGTATGAAAAATATAATTTTGGCAGGTAATATACGTAAAGGCCACATACAATAAAAATAAATTGGTCCATTTGTTCAAAATTAATAATTTCTGGTATGTTATTAAATGGTGATTGCAATTGTAAATACTATCTGCCAAATTATCGACTTTGAAGTTATTGAAATGAATGTGTTAGCGCTGTGCGTCAAAGTTAACTTTACTGCAACGGTGAAGTCCAAGTCGAAGTTTCTGCATTCATTCTGTTTTGGGCTATAGTCCGCGATAAGACAAGGGTATAATGAAACAAATAAAAAATCTGTCAAACATGATTTTGGGAACATAAAAAAAAATTGGAGTTACATACCTATAAAAAATATGTTACCTGCAACTTTTTTAAAATTCGAATTTTGCACTACGGGCACAGAATACGTCTCGTTCGAGTGGATTTTGACATTCCCATTGACACCCTGTGGAGAACTTGTCTTATGAGAGATTAAAGGGGAATAAGTAAGTAAGTAAGTGTGAGTCATAAAACATTGCAATGTAAGCGGGGCCTACATAATGCTTGGGTTTTTAGACAAATGAGTCGCCTTGATCTTGCATAAGGGCAATGTCAATCTTGATCTTGCATAAGGGAATGTGGTTCACTTATCCGTCGATACACACATATCCGTGACGTGACGGCGACTTCAGTGCAGTACCGGGAGCATCAGTGAAAAGAAATTCTCGGTAAGGTATAATCCATGCAAACAAAAGTTAAGAAAGGCGTGACATGTTTCCAGAAATACGATGCAGTGGGTCACCGACGATCTTAGTACCCTTTACACGTACGTGAAAAGCACAAAAAATACCTTTCCACCCGTATTTTTTTAATTTACGTCAATTTTACTTATGTGTTTTTAGGAATTGGAGCAGAGAAGAGTCTGAGTCGACTGAGGAGGAGCTTGTGTCTTTAGGGTTGTCAGGTATGTTTTTTTGTTGGTTGTGGTTTTCCGTGTGATAGTTTTGTATACATTTTCAGGACTGATGAACTACGATGGATCATGGAATCATTTACCAATCATAACCAAAAAAATTCCTTCAAATTTTTATTAACTTTATTTCTTTTTCAACAAATAAATTCGTAATGCAAAATAAATTTTTTCACATATAAAACAAAAAACTGAAGCTAAAATTCCCGAGAAATAAATTTCAGATAAAATTTTGAAATGTTCCAAGCTCAATTTTGCAACACCCGCTTCTTTATTCCAAAACTTTTCTACTAGTTGGCCCTCAAGTCCTTCCTGAAATGACTAAGATTTCCAAAGTGATATGATGCCAGTTTCTCTCAATCGCTGAACTATGTTGTTCAATGGTCTTATAAATGGCGAATCATATTGTGCATAAAACGTGAAAAAGAATCGTTTTAAAGAAGTTTTCGAAATGCGCAGATTAAGATGTTTTATACGCAACTGTTGTTTCAAGTAAAAGTCTGCCCTCGATGTATCAATAACATATAAGTTGCTTCTATTTAAATTTAATAAATATTCAACCCACACGTCGTAATGTACTTTATTGAATAACTTTAAAAATTCAATTGAAAATAATTCTGGATTTCAATAATGTTCCATAAAAAATTCGGGTGCTATTAGGTTTTTGCCAACATTTATAAAATCTTGTATCGAATCAATTTGCGGTCCATAGATTGTTGCTGTTAGAAAACTGGCGAGGTAAGCGAGATAAATATTGGAGATGACGAATTCTAAAAGAATGATGATTCCAAAATACATTGACCATTTATTTTTCGAGGTAACTTTCGGCCCAGGTATATAGAGTATGCCACGGAAAACGATCAAAAAAATCTCTCCCATATCAGGTAGATCTTCAGTTTTTCTGGCTGTTAAATATCCAACAAATGTCATATGTATATAATTACACAGGTCAAAGCAAGCCAAACATTTCTCTGAAAGGGCCGAACAATAAACATTGAGGTGGGTATTGGATCATTTACAGGAACAACCACAACCCATCTATCTACATCAAGTGGATAACTAAATCGATATTGATCACGGAATTTTACATTGGAGGAAATTGCATTGAGACAAACGTCCATCACGCCATTGTCCAGATACTCGTATAATATTGCATTACTTATACTTGCTGACGAATTGACTCCAGGAATAAGTTCAAAAGTAGCGTTATGTCGTCTTAGAAATTCTAAGTATATTCTATATGCAAATCCACTTGAAACAACTTCGCCATTTCTATTGATGTATTGAAACACTATCGGCGCTTGCATCTGCTGAATTGTCTTGAAGGTGTACCCATGCAAATTTATCGTTTTATCCTCAAAAATGTTCTCAATACCACTATTTGTTTTGTTCTCTATATAAATATGTGGAAATGGTTGAAAAGTAAAGATTTGATCATCATTCGAAACAGCTATTGCATTGTAGAAATATTTACGATGACACCACTTGAATAACGTCACCAAATCCACTGCTGGACTCGTCAAGGCAAATATCAATTTCGAATCGGGCATTCCTCTAATAGATTTTCCTAAATTCGATAAATTATTCAATTTAAATTTCACAAATATTATCGACAAGACATTTTCGTTGAAAAGATTCCTGATAGAATTTGTGTTTTCCTTTGAATATCACAAAAGAGGAATTGGCAGCTCAACTTGTAGACGATCGATGAAATCATAATCTTCAGTATCAATATTTTGTTGAAAAATAACAACTGTATCAAACTTGTATAGTAAATGAAATCCTTTAACTAACTGAACAAGTTTTGCGTAATTAAGACAATGTGTCCGCGAAATAACTACACAAATTGCAAAAAGGAATACATGTATCCTTCAGGACGACATTTTCATATTTGATATCCGTATTTCAATGAATGATTCATCAATGATTCATCTTATTGGATAATTAATTGACATGCTGTGATTAATGAAAGTAACCCTTCTTTTACCCTTTAATTAATAACTGTGATTTGTTGATCGTCATGATGAAAGCAAGAAAATGAATTGCAAAAATTCGGCGGAAACAGGACAGGAACATGGCCATTACCGACAGTCAGCAATTGCTTAGAGAAATCTTCGTCAGATGGATCTTTTAGCAAGGCAACTCGGATGTTTGTCATCAGCTGTCGTTTCTTTGTAAAGCGTCACTGATTCGATGCTTTGAGGTAAGCGTTTATTTCATGGGCAGCATGGACTGATTGATAGATCTTTAATCAATGCGCAGATCTTTCATAGTTAGATTGAGTGCTTCCAATGCGCGTTTGTACGTCATTGTGTATTCATCCCAGATGATGATTTTACTTGCTACCAAAGCTTTGGCTAGTGCTAAGTGTTTTGCAAAGCTACATGTCAGGTTTTGAATCGTTTGAAGGTTTAACGGCAATTAAAACATCGGCATCCTTCTGGCAACGTGGCAACTATCCCAGAACAAGCAACTGCTACAGCAATTTCGGATCTCGTACGAGCAATGGCCAAAATTAATGATATGACGAATACGTTGCAAACTCCACACGACGCATCGGGGAAAAAGGCCACCATTTCCATAATTAATTGCCTTCATTAACGTATCGCACACTTCCTTCTGTTGGGTACTCAACAGTGGGTACATTCGCTCGAGCCTATTGGTTCAAAGCATTTCGATCATGTTCACGTTCCTATTCTCAATTGAAAGCGTCGTTCATTCGGCGATATGACTTGACTAACCAACTGCCGCACGTGAGGTAACACGTCTTCGATCAAAAGCAAAGCTTGGTAATGCATCTCGCCATTCACCTTGAGATCGGGATTGACTGAACTGAACCGAATTCAGTGTAAAATGTTTTCGGATATGTCATCCTTGTATTTGTTTCATAATTCACGTGGATTCGATGGGAAATATGTCAAAATAATGATAGCAAATAAAGTACGTATCTGACATGGAGAAACAATTTCTTTACCGTTTTCAACCAAATTGAGCTGTTGCCGGACGAATTGTTGGGAGCATCTCAATTTTGAGAGTTCGAAGTTATTCAAATGTTATCGGCCCACGAACAATCACCAGCAACAACCGCAAGTAGAAACATTCGTCATTCTTCGTATGAACTCTACAAATGCGACCAAGATCATCATTAGAATGCACATCCGGATGATCAGGAACCGTATCGCCTTGCTTCCCACGTTGAAATTTCTTCCATGGGAAGTTCCAAGTGGAATAAGGCTACAAATCGAAAAAACTGGTCAAAGTTATCGCTGTAGGTGTTTCAGCAAGTTGAGCATCATTCGATGCGTTAAAAGAAACTCGTTGACCATTCTCAAGATGTACCCCCAAATGTACAACAGTAAGATGACGCTTATTAATGGAGAATGATGATATATACAAAATCGCTTCATATCGTGATAACATCAAACGATGTTTTAGTAGTTATTCTGTTATTTGGGTCGGTCCTCAGATTTCACCACGCTCACGTACACGGATTTTATAGGCGAGGACCTTTCCTGTAGTACTTTATACCAACGCGGAGATCAATTTAGACATAAATAAAATAAAATTAGAATTATCCAAAAAAGGTAGTAGAATGATAACTTGATGTAGTAGTGTAGTAGATTATCATTTTTTTATAAAAAGGTAGTAAAACTACTACATATGTAGTAGAACGGTAACGCTGCTAGCTATTCTGCGGAATTAACAACTTATTAACAATATTAATCAAAATATTGTTGTGAAAAAGGTGCAGGCATTTGTATTTGAAAAATTTTTATGCACTCATTTGTAATCGTTTACCTTATAGACCAAGAGCCTGTGAACGCTGAAAACAAATAACAAAGTTTGGCTATTATGAACCTTGAGCCGCAATGTCTTTGCCAAATAACAAGTAACAAAGGTACACAAAAATTGCTGCCTACTTAAATCATAGTATAAACGTTTTCTACGGAATACTATTAGGGGTCGTCCATAAATTACGTGAGGCGTTTAGGGGAGGGAGGGGGTCGAGCCGAATCTCACCAAATCTCACGTGGGGGAGAGGGGGGGTCTCGGCAAATATCACGTAATTTTTTTTTGTTTTTAAGAAGCAGTGTAAAATGCCGAGAAAACTGGGTTAAATTAAGTCAAACATGTTTCTCCACTAAAAACCTCCATTCACTTACAGGCCGCCGGTAGGCAGTGGCCTGTTAGACGCGGTCGACCAGCACGACTAAAGGCCCTCATACACGGTCAAATTGCATGTACAACCATATTTTCATCAAACCCATAAGCCTAACGTATTTTGATCGGCCGACCGGCCCACAATCGATAGTTTTGGTTGTACATCCGCCTTTCGATGTACATCCAATTTGACCGTGTATGGGGGCCTTAAGCTTGACTCAGTCTAACTGAGGTACCCGCCAGACAGGCCGTGGCATGCAGATGAAATCATGATTCTCTACAGATACACAGGGGAAAACCACTGCTTAACATAGCAGGTTATTAATTCAAGCGCAAAAATGTTCGTGGTCTCAACGAAAGCTTCAAGGCGGCTCCAGCCTCACGTCGCGTCGTGAACACCCGCAAACAAGCGCTCACGCCTTGCTTTCTATTACGAGTGGATACAGCGTGAATTCTTCCCCTCAATTCACGGCTCGAGAGTGAATAGAAGCTCAGATCTTCAGGCCCGAACTGACGATAAACCCGATTTTTGTCAGCTTTCTTGAGCTGTAGGCATTCTTGAACTTCAGGCAATACAGTTGGCGGCCGGTGATTGTATGGTAATACTTGGCCTCAAGGCTAAAACTTTCAGGCCACGGTCTGCCGGTGAACTGTGTGTAAATTGGGCCCTTAAGATGTGGGTAAGGTAGGACACACAAAAAAATTACTCGATTGTTTAGCCTCTAAAGGCTAGTCAAACGCGGGACTCGTCGAATGCTGCAGAGTACGAGCCAAGTAATACTGAACCGCGAAAAGGCCATTATAATTTAGTGCTACAAGAAAGCACATGCCGAATTTTAGCGTAATGAAAGGTTGGGTGAGTGCTCACGTTTTGGTAGTTGTGTGTCCACCACAAGCAGAAAAGCGAGGAGGGCAAGCAGTTCACATTATCAATTATCTCAAATAAAATCTTGTACCCAAACCCCCTCCCATTCACACAGATGACCTTTTTACACACCTTTCACTAGATTTCACTACGGTTACGTACACGGATTTTATACGCGAGGGCCTTTCCTGCAGTTCTACATTCAAACTCTGTGGCTACGACCGTAATTTCGTATTTTTAATGTAAATAACTATGGATTTTATAAAATTTGAAAAATCTCACGTGAGATTAAGGGGGGGGAGGGGGTCGGGACAAATCTCACGATATCTCACCAAGGGGAGAGGGGGGGGTCGAAAAATCGCAAAAATCACCTCACGTAATTTATGGACGACCCCTTAAGTCGTTTACACACCGGCCCAACGAACGACATTCGGCGTTGGCTTCCTAACGTTCGTTGGAGTTCGGAGATACGTCCATGAGCATTTGTTGGTATATCATACGTTCGTTTGGATCTGTATTCAGTTTAGTTGCATCAGGAGGATGAAGGATGACGACGACAAAATTATAATTTCCAGTAAAGTCGGCTCTATACGATCCTATGAGCACCCTCCAACGTTGGACGCTTGATAGTGGGACAGATCGACGGATCGTTTGGCCAAGCTTACGAGCGTCCAATGTCAAACTTCCAACGTTCGAATTTGGACACGTTCGGGCTGATGCCAGTATTGACCCAATCGTTGAAAGCCAACATTCGAATGGAACATCCACTGTATCGTATAAAGCCGGCAGGGCCGGCGCGTGGATTTTTTGCACCCGGTGCAGTAGGCCATATTGTGCCCCGTTAACTGATCATCTGAAAAAGCTTCTTTCATCTAGAACGCAAGGACTAGGACAAGGTACTTCTAATTTAGAAGCTTCGCTTTTTCAATAAATTCCTGAAATCACGTAAACAGCCGTCTGTGGAATTTAAAATACCATCTGCAGAATATAAACATACATTTCGGCTTTGTAAGTATAATATTGGCTATATTTATTTTTTCCAAAATATCAAACCAAATTACTATGGAGGCAATTTTATTTCCTAAAGATTTTGCTGGACGCTATACTAAGCATATAATACATAGAGGAGTCACGCAGAACAAAAATTTGTGCTCGGCATTTATCTTCTTCTTTCCTCAGGGACCCAGCGCTCCTGCTACTATAATACCAAATCTGCTTTAGAGTGCTAAGTTGGTAGCAGATTATTGTAAAGCAAGTTGATGGGAGTACTCCGGTGAGGCAAGGGAATCTGGGGGAAGTTTGTCTGGGTCCCTGTCGTCTGCTATGCGTGGATTGAGTTTTTTTCTTTTATGCGCGTTCGGAGAAAAAAATCGAAGTCGTCTGCCCATGAACAAAATTAAATTTTGGTTGAAAGAAATGTACTTTTTTGTTTTATCTTAGGAATATTCTCTGAGATATTGAATTTTTTTGTTGGGGTCATTGTAAAATTTAAAATATGAGATTACAGATTTTATTTAATTTTAACTGAGTTCCATGAGTGATGGAATTTATTGAGGCTTGCATGATCGGTTAATGGACGCCTTATTGCAAGCTGAGTACTCTAAATCTCACCCGATGAGGTTTTTCACGGGGTTTGAAAGAGGGGAAAACTGAAAATCAAACCGAAATGCGTTTATTAATGACGGAAAGTGAGGAATTAGATATACCAGAAGTCGTAGAAATAAATTTCTTTTCTGGCGACAATTATTTAAAGACAGAAGATTTGAAGAACTGGTTTAGTGTGTCCAATAAATGTTACAAACATCACCAATATTTTTTAAATTACTTAGGAAACTTGGCCGACACTACTTGTCCAGTAAATAGCTACTTTTCCTTTGCGAAAAATACCACACGCGATTTTTTTCACCAAATGATTTTGTTTATTTTTATGAGCTTAAATTCAAAATGGCGTCATCCCTACCCTTGTGCTAAACTTACAGTGAAGAGAAACGCGTTTAATTCTATATCTCAGAAACTATGTATATGCATCTCACTTTTTTTTCACTTTTTTTGTAAAGTCTGTATGTACGGAGATATAGTGCTTCAAACTTCATACATCACTTTCTTTGCACTCTATTTCTAATGGTTAACTATACATGAAAAAGTCCTTAAATTATCCTTAATTTTTGTTATTACATATATTTTTTTACGTAGAGCTAATATTTCACGAGTTATAACGCTTTAAGTGTCGAAAAACGCACATTCCAAAGTAGTTTTTTGCCAATATCTTCTCAATTACACGTTTTATTGCAAAATTGCTTATAACGTTTTTTGTGCGGAATACCATTGCTCACATTTTTTGTTCCGAGCGGGCTGTGGAGAAGAGTTTGTGCAATAAAGAAATTTCTCACTTATTTGTATGAACATTTATATGTATATTTATGAAACGTTTGGCGCTGAATAGCGGCTTAAGTATAAATGCTAGAAAAAAACGTTCAAAGTAACATTTCTAGAGCAAATTTGTTGGTATAAATTTTCGTCGTTAATAAATTAGTTTACGAGATATTTGTAAAAAATCAGTCTGTACTAACGTTTAAGGTATAATTAATACATAAATATCAACTTTACAGAAAAAAGTTGAAATAGGAACTGTGGGCAATAAAATTGCGCACAAAAGTGTTACAATCAGTTTTGCAATAAAATGTGTAATTAAAAAGATATTGGCAAAAAACTACTTTGGAATTTGCGTTTTTCTACACTTAAACCGCTATAACTCGTGAAATATTAGCCCTACGAAAAAAATAAAACACAAAAATTATAGATAATTGTGTGTTCTATAAATCGTGGGAAGAATTTTTTCATGTATAATTAACCATTAATGAAATATATTCCAAAGAAATTGATATATGAAGTTCGAAGCACTACTATATATCTCTGTGCATATAGACTTTACAAAAAAAGTTTCTAAACAAAAAAGTTAAATCATTAATTTATCTACAAAAAAGATCTATAGATTTTTTCGTAAGATGCAAAGTTTCTGAGATATAGAATTAAACGCGTTTCTCTTCACTGTAAGTTTAGCACAAGGGTGGGGATGACGCCACTATGAATTGAAGCTCATAAAAATATATAAAATCATTTGGTGAAAAAACGATCGCGTACAGTATTTTTTGCATTACGAAGGCCCTTTTTGCGACCTATTTATTGGACTACACTGGCTCGTGAATTTATAAGCGCAGGTGAACTTTGTAAGCCCTTTGACTACCAAAATCGAGGCGCGGGTGCATGTCAAACTTTTGATCGTTGCATTTTTTTTTAAGTAGGCGGTTTATACGGTTAGGCGTTTTTATATGAAAGTCGAAGTTTAGGTGTCACCCGTTTCCATCATGTCATTCAAGTCATGGTGTAATGTCTAGTACAAAGCTTAGCTCGAAAATAGAAAAAAGGGTTCTTGAGGAGGAGGTAGTGAACCTTACGTTTGAACACTTAGATGTTGTATGAGTTAATTTTTTAAGCAACCGACTCATCCTCAGCAGTCGGGGTTAGCCAGCCTCGTCGGAGTGTTATGCCTCTTGAAACAAAAAAATCCCGCTAACCAGCCGACAAAGGCTGTGACGGAAGCAGTACCAAACTACCAGGTGAACAAAGAAGTGCACCGTCCGCTAGGAAACGACTCGTTATTAACCGGTTGAGAAGCCGGGTGCCTTATTAGGGCTACCACGTTGTCTGTATCACTTGAAACAAGCCGTTTATTTATTGTTTAAACCCAACTGGCAGTGCTCAAAATTATCTATGAAATTAATTACTAACAATAATTATTAAGTACCACTGGTAACCCTTATTTGTGAATGACTAACTTTTCCCTGCTCTTCTACTTCTATTTTCTATTGTTATCAAAATACTGTTAGAACTTTGCTAATTTCCGATATCATTTTTCAATGTCAGTCAGTCTTCTGTAAGAAATGAACGAGATAGTACAAAATCTAAAATAAACTCTGTAAAGTGAATATTGTGTGTTTCATTTTTTAATTAACTGATCTAACTCGCCTGTGCATAACTAAGAACATATATAACTCGCCTGTGCAAATCTAAACATTTTGGTCCTTCGAGCCGGATCCTATTTTAATTCGGCAAGTGTAAATAGACAAAAGTGCGATAAATTAACTACCTGTGTAGTAAAGAAAATTGACCGCGTGTGCATCTGAATGCAAAAAATTCTATAATAAAAAATCTGTGGAGGAATATGGAGCTAGCTGTGTAGGCTGTTTTTAAGGCATTCAACGAATTGAGGAATTGTGCAGGTAAAATTGTTCCAATTATTCAGTTTAATGAATTATTATAAACACGTGGATTTCTTTGGAGATTAATTTTGTCACCACGGGAACAATAACGGATGCATAAAACTGCATAATTAAGTGCATAGTGAAAGGATGCGTGCAGAAATCATCGTTGGATTTAACAAATTAATGGTTTTATTACATCGTTGGATTTAAAAAATTACATAATGGTCTTATTACTTCGTTGGATGCAACAATTCTACATCAGCGAATTATCTTTAGGAAGTAGTCAGTTTGGAACTTCCAGTTATTTAACTTCAATAACTGTCCGGATAACGGTTTGTTAAATAACTAATAACAGGTATTTAAATTGCTTCATTTAAATATTAAAAGAATTTTAAGCGGTTAATTTTATCGATAACTAATAACAGTGTATGCATAAGCAAAAGAATACAATTGAAGACATTTTTTAATTAAGACCAGGTTTCTTAAATAGACAATTTACTAACGGTTTTTAAATTTCGAATTACTGTGATGAACGGCATTAAAATACATAGACAATGAGACTTTCTGGAATATTTATTTTGAACAGTTATTATTTAACATGTGCTTAAGTTCATTTTGAGGTTCGTTGCACTCAATTTAGAAGTATTTTATATGAGATTATTGGACATAAAATTTTATAACGACATAAAATGTATAGACTATCATGCTTTTTAGAATTCTTATTATGAACATTTATTACTGAACATGTGCTAAAGTGCGTTTTGAGGTTTTTTTGCATTCAACTTAATAGTAGTTATACAGTCACCGAAATAATTATAGGTTCACCCATTTTTGTATCGTGAATTTTGTATCGTGTAAAGATTAACAATATATTAAGTTAAATTTAAGTTTTTTATGTATAACTATATTTTTTAAAGTTTGAGGGTAATAAAAAAAAACAAATTAATTCAATATTTGAGCGAAATAAATATAAGTTCACTTTGGAATAACACTAATTAAACAGGTTTTTATCAACTTGAAATTAAATTTACAACCTGGCTTAGTACCCTGTCACTCCACCATTGTTTTGAATTACTTTAAAAATTCGTCGTGGGATTGACTTGATTAGGTTTTGTAATTGTGTTGAATCAATTTCCTCCCATGCTTGTCGAATTGCATCTTTTAGTTCTAATGTAGACTGATATTGTTTGCCATGGGAGTACAACTTTCTAACGATTATTCCCCATAAGTTTTCGATCGGGTTTAGGTCTGGGCTGCGGGCAGGCGAATCGGCAAAGCGTTAAATTTTTTATGTGAACCTATAATTATTTCGGGGACTGTATGACATTATTGGACATTATTTAATTTCGTTTGAAAACTTATTTAAATACCGAAATGGAGAAACTTAAGAATAAAACCATGTTCCATGCGGATAGAATTTCAAGGTTTATCGTAAATGCAAGTAAGACAGCTAAGGAGAAAAGAAACGAGGTATTCCTAAAAGCACGACTGCAACTGCTACAAAATTATTGGGATCAATTCAACGAAGCATATGAAAACCTAACTGATGTAGTTGATGAAGAAAGTCTGAAAACAGACGAGTTTTTTACTTCCGATAAATATTCAGAGGTGGAATGTGTTTATGTGGAAGCCATCAGTTGGTTACAAGAGCAGTTGATCCCTTTTCAAACTGCACGGGAAGAAAGGGGTTCAACTGAAGATCAATCGCTTCACTATCCTCCAAGCTCTTCACTCCCTGGTCAAACCATAAATCTTCCAAAAATTAACTTACCAGTGTTTAGTGGATCATATCTTGAATGGCCTTCTTTTCACGACACCTATGTTTATTTTAATAATAAACGCACAGATTATTATAATAACTTTATTTAACAAATTGCTGTGACATTTCGCTGGTCATCTGACGCTGACGAAGTGGTTGCCGTGGTCTATGGTAAAAATTCAGAAATGATCTGGTGGGCTTCCAAATACATTTCTTCAAGAGCACTAAATTTATCTAATTGAAAATAGGGTAAGTTCGCATGAGTCTCAGGGTGAAACAGAGCAAGCATTTCCCTGTCCTTAGCTTGACAGCTCGCCCAAAGGTTATCTAGCAATTCCGCCCTTTTCCTTAAGTAGGATTCCTTCCGTCTATCTTTCGGAGTTTTTCTCAAATTTGTCATGAACCTTTCAGTTCATACTCATATAATTCTTGGGACTTTATTAGTTGATCCATTTGGTTGTTTTAATGTTTCGACGATTGTGGGGGGTAATATGCTAACTTAGCACAATATAACAGAGGTCGTCGCGCTTTCAGTTCGGTCTTTACATATATTGCGCACAGGTTGATAACCTGCGACACGGTGATCTTTTCAGGTAGTTGTAAATTTTAAGTAACTTGAGCTCGGCCTGAGCTCGACGATGATGAGCTTTTTAAGTCGTGAATTGGAATAATAATCGATAGGTAAACAAATTACTGGGTAAATGTAGAGTAGGGGTGTATTCTCGTCGGGTGAGGGATTGAGGTATAAATTCAGATTAAATTAAAATTTTTTGACTTACTGGGCGATATACGGATGGTGGTATAGATGCTGGTCGTCTATTCGGTGATGAATTAGGGTTGAAACTGTGGTCGTTGGTCGGTTTCTAGGTGAACAATAGCTGGAGTGGTCTGGTGCTGTCGATATGGTGAACACGACTCGGTGCTGATTCTAACTTCACTATGTAATTTACAGGCACAGTAACTTGACGCACAATTAATAAAATCCACGGATCTAATTTTAACACTTCACGGTGAACTTGGTGTACGGGAATTAACTGGTGTTTAAATGAAACGGAACACAAAAAAAAAACGAATTTCACAATGTATCAAATCAGATCCGGCTCGAAGGACCAAATGTTTATTTTAATAATAAACGCACAGATTATTATAATAACTTTATTTAACAAATATTAATTTTTGATACTAAACAACACAAACTGAATTTAATTAATTATTTGATTTAATTATAATTACGACGACCGAGCACCGCGATGGTAAACGATGGACTAGCCGGTGATCGATAATCACCTCATTACCAGGGACCTCACTTAGTGCAATGTTTGCAGATAATTTCGGGCCCGTGGCTGGTTGGGGGTTGAACTCCTGGCCTTGGAAGTTGTTGGCATGCAGGTGGTTTCCGGCCTATGGTTAATTGAGGTTAAATACCTTGATGTCGCATGTACCGGAGCCACGAGTTGCTGACGGTTGCTGGTGCGATGTTCGGGTGACCGTTGATCGATCGATGGTGCAATGTTCTGGTGACCGTTGATCCATGGATCAACATTCTGCCCTCCTTGAACCAATAGAGGTTCAACCATGATGATGACGTTGAAAATGATACCGAATAACACCAATGGCATTTACTCCGTAACTGGTGAATTGGTAGCTCTGGAACGAGAGGTTTTGAGGCGCCTCGACTCGCCTGAGGTGATCCTGTAACGATACTAAATAAACGGAAAGAGGAAGGTGATTAAGGAATATGGTAAGGATAGATATGGGAGGGTGAACGGGGAGAGACTTTAATTGATTTAATTGAGGTTCCGATATAGTGAGGCCAGTCGACTTGTAGGAGTAGGGGCTCCATTAGATGTAGTGGGGTCCTGCTCATGCGATATGGCTGCAGGTCTAGCTGTCGTTGGGATATTAGTTACGACTTCTTGCAGTACGGCCTCTCCGGTGGTATGGTGATTTCGGAGGATATGGTTTGTTGCGGAGTTCCATGTTGCAGCAGTTAATCTCCAGCTCCAGCCATAAAGTGATCTTAGAGCTCGTACATTGATAATTAGATCGACCACGAACTTGACTAATTTGATTATCACATACATGGCCAGTATGATCGAACATGTCTGTCCGAGTCCGCTGAGAATACCCCACAATCGAGTACGCAGAAGGTCTTCAATCA